>JAKSZP010006599.1:0-305738 GCA_022478985.1 Massospora cicadina | reverse complement strand
TACCTAAGAAAGAATAGAACAATTGAAAGCCGACAGAGTTTACTAACTGGTATATCTACTATATACTTTATAAACTATAGACTGTAAATTGTTTTTATTAAGAGTGAATTCTAGGGAATTTATAGTGGGGAATTAGGTCGTCTAACCCTTGGTTGAGACCTCTTTGATGAAACGGCAGCCATTGCCATTGAATTACACTTCTTCATCTCAGCAGCTATAATCTTCCCCATCCTGGCTAAGTTTCCATCATTGGACATCCTCAAGACCTAAAACAGAAAAAGTCAGAAAACGTGTCCATAACTTTTTCCTCTCAATCCAAGCGAACCAATCATACATGGCTAGCGACCTGCTTAGGAAATGGGACTTGTTACCCATCAAGGAAGGTCATGAACCAACTGATCGATTCACTAGTTGCAGGCAGCATCACTTGCCTTACAACTTAACACTTACATTCCCACTCAGTCAGTGATGAAACCCAACTGATTCCAATTGGTACACCTGATAGTTAGTCACTATCAGATGCCCCTATTTCGTCAGCAACTCTGCCCGATGAGATCTTAAGAATTTGTCTGTATTGTTCACAATGGATCTACTCAGGTGAACATCCTAAAATCTCCCAAACATATTTATACAAAATCAGGGTCAACCAATTTCCAATTCGCCTTGCATTAGGGAATTATCCCCTAGCGATTCCTGGTAATCTAGCCAGCTGGGAATATGAGCAAAAATCCTAATAGTTGCGTAGCTCAAAGCGTTATCATACCTCATCTAATACATTGATGGACTTGGGATAACGCCAAGACTTCTTTGCTTTAGGAATTTTCGAGAGACCTAACTTTATCCAACCAAAAGCAATCTTATAAGGACATAAGCCTAAAGCGAGGAGAAACCATCACTGATTTTGCTCACCAATTTCTATCTATAGGCTCAAACATTGGTTGCCGGAGAACGTCTTACTTTAGATGATGCTATCACTTCTTCATTTTTGGCGTTTAAAATTATGCCTAACATTCTACTTTATCTTAAAGCGGTAAAGTATAACTGGAAGTCCCTCCTCCATATCAAAGAAGCCATTTTAGAGCTTCCAAATGATTTACTCAAGCCCACTGAACCCCTCATTTTAATAATAATATACCTCAGCCCCAAGTTCTAGCAGTTACACCACCCAAGTCGCCAACCCCCAAATCATACTGCACTTTTTGCAAAAAACAACCATATAGTAGATAATTATTGCATCTTTCTACATAGGTCATCAAAAGATCAGTCAGTATAGGGCAGGAGGTTCCCTATGCTGACGACAATCAAGTGCCTCAAGACCCTTGTACCTGATCTAATCCTATGGCCAGCACCTCAGGATGCTTTGTGTTAGTGGCGCCATCAGAAGTTGATATCCCTCCTATCCAAGGGAATAAATATTTTCAGCTTTATTATTTTTATATTGTGAAGCTACCTAAACAAATATTTGAGGAAAGCTCCTCTATGGAAAGCCATATGCTGTCAGATAAACCTTTAAAAGCATTGAGCAGCCCTGAGATTGGCCGTGGCAAAATACTCCGCTTGCTTCTCTACAAATCCCATAAAAAAGTTTACTAGTCATTAATCCTCAGTTTGGCTCTTTGGTGGTTCAAGTAGAGGTAGTCATTCATAAATTTTAAAGTCTTGGTGATAATTGATACAGGATCATCAGTTAATTTTATATCCTCCTGAATTATTTAGAAAATAAAAATGGCTCCAGACTTGATCCACGAAGCTGAATATGGGACGGCTGGTGATTGGATGACTAAAGCAATAGGGGCGTATTCCGCCTTACTTCTCCAATTTGGAATGCTTTTAATTACTGCCCCCGCTATTGCATTAGAAAGTAATAACTACAAGTTGCTTATTGGAGTCCAATTGAAGTGGAAATTCAATTGCATCATCAACCATAAAGAAAAGTACCTGTCACTACTAGGGTATTGGATTCCTTTAATATTTGACCTGCTAGTAAAAAGTAAAGCAGCCCCCCAAAAAAACGGACATTTTCCTCAAATACCCATCCTCTATTTGAAAGTTTTGAGTACCAAGTCTTAGATGGCAAAACTAAGCTACCCCCTGAGGCTGTGGACGCCAAAGATGGGATCCTTCTGTATGCCCCCCATCCTATTACAATACCCTCTGGCTCACAAGTGATTGTGGATACGGGGATCTGATCCACATCCTCTTAATCATGTTTTGGAGCTAAGTGGACACCCAAACCCTTCAATTAAAAAAGCATTGACCTTCATGTAGATTTTGGATCCTGCCTTTGGGAAATCTATCTCTATCATATTAGAGAATTTAACATATTGAACCCTCCAAGTCCCTTGGCATGTCCTTTTGCTTATGTAAAATATGTCCCATTGAGAATATTGCCAGCGTGAGTTGTTTTATCTCTTTACAAGATTTAAGGTTTGATCCTCTATCCACCATAGCTTTAATTGACAGCTTATTTGGACAATCTCACCCCCAATGAACGCCACAACGTTGAAGACCTCCTTGAAGAGTATGGTGATATGTTCTCTAGGACCAAAGATTATGGAAAAATGTGGGGGGCTATCCACCAAATTGAGAGAAATGATAACCCTACATTTAAGCTCAGCATATAGGAAATCTAAAGTTGAGGAGGCTAAAGTGGCCTTAGAGTTACTGCAACTGTTGGAGGCTGAGTTACTTGTGCCCTCTAAAAGCCCGTGGGTTTCCTCAATCCTATTAATCTGGAAGAAGGTGGTGGCCATCATGTTGTCATGGACTATTGCTGGCTCAATTCGATCACAATAATAGATAGCTATCCATTTCCATGTATAGATGATTCCTTATGCTTGATGTCGGGTCCCCACTATTTTTTGGCTATGGATCTTGCCAGTGGGTACTGAAAAATTAATTTGTCACCGGAGAATTGTGAAAAATATGTCATCATTCCAAGTGAAGGACTATTTAAGCCCACTCAAATGCCGCATGAGTTATGTAACGCCCCTGCTACCTTCCAACGCGCCATGGACGGACTTTTAACTGCCTTGAAATGTTTATGTGTAATAGTCTATCTTAATATCACCAATTTTTTGAGAACTTTTACTGAACACATAGAACATCTTCAGCAAGTTTTCCAGCGTTTATAGCAAGCCTCATTAAAACTAAAGCCGTTAAAATGCTCCTTCTTAAAGATCAAAATGGATTTTCTAGGTCATAAGGTAGGTAAAGCCAGATTATCCCTGATGTATGATAAGGTTATGGCTATCATAAAATGTCCCCCCTAAATCCCTATAATACGTACAGGTTTCTATAGGGATGGTGGGATATAATCGCCAGTTTATTCCCCATTTTGCTGACACCTCCGAGCCTCTAGTATATCTATTGAAGAAGGGCATAACCTTTCAATGAAAAGAAGAGCAACATCAGGCTTTTGACCTATTACGCTCAGCTCTCTCCCATTCACCAGTATTTATACATACCATCTTTTACAAACCCTTTTTCTTTTTTACAATGCTAGTGATATAGCCATCAGAGCCATACTATCGCAGTATGATGAAAACTTAGTAGATCATCCTATCGCCTACTATAGCAAGACTCTAATAAGAGCTGAACGCAACTATAGTGTTACAGAGCATGAATGCTTGGCGGTCCTACTGGCTATTAAAAATTTTTGACCTTACTTATATAAGAATCATTTTATGTTAATTACTGATCATGCTTCCTTTCAATGGCTAAAGCAAATGAAGAATCCTGATGGTAGGTTAGCCTGATGGGCGAAAAAATCCAAAATTATGACTTTTTTCATTCATTGACAAGGGCCTATCCACCAAAATGTGGATTGATTATCTCAGCTTCCCATATTAATTTTAACTGACCCTGAAGAGGATTAGCTCTATGACCTCTTAACTCAACTGCATTTATGGAAGGACGAATCCCCAACCCTTCAAAAGATTTAGCAAAAAGATTGGCAAAAACTTCAATTTAGAGTTGACCAACTGTACAAACTCATGTCCCAAAAATGTTTGCCCTATGTTTGATCTTCATCTCAAACCAACATCATCTTAGAGAAATGTCAGTAAGTCAGCCATGAGGGAATTTGGAAAACTTGCTATTGTCTCAATGCTCAATGTTATTGGTAAGGAATGCTTGTTTCAATTGAGGATGTATTAGAGTCCTTCCTGGTGTGAAAAAGTTAGGATGGACCTAATCCCCAAACCAACATCCAGTGGTTCCACCCTGTAAACCATTCCATACTATTAGCATTGATGTTGTGGGACCTCTCCCTCGAGCCTCTAATGGTCATCAGTTCCTTCTTCTATCTGTAGATATCTAACTAAGTGGATTAAGCCGTATTGCTGCCATTAGCTTCAGCAAAAAGATACGGCCACATTTTTATATAATTGGATTATCTCCCAGCATAAGTGCCCATCATAATTCTTTCTGATAATGGGCAAAACTTATGATTGTTGCTAGTGAAAGTTTATCTGACCTGATGGGGACTACACAGGTATTTTCCACTCCATACCATCCTGCAACCAATGGTTTGGCAGAGTGGGCGAATGGTACCCTAGCTGTCTCCTCCAGAAAATTCCACGACTGACCCTTTTCACTGGCCTCAATATCTGCTAGTGCAATTCTGTCCTACATAATAAGCTATCACTGAAAAATTAAGATGTCGCCCTTCCAGGCTTTGTATGGAAGAGATACCCAGCTTTAAAAAAGTGCAGGCCATGTTGTATCAAGCTTTACTTGATGCTCTTGAAGTTACTATGCAAAGCATTGCCAATGCTTTAATCTGACTTCAGGCTCTAGCTTCTGAGATTTATCTGCTATCACTAGTAGAGAAACAGATCAGTTTAATTATAAGCATGAACCTCTGCACACCTTTTAGCCGGGTGACCTAGTTCTCTTTTACCACCATTGGCTTGTAGGTCATGATAACAAATTGGGCACCAACTGGTCAGGGCCCTACAAAGTCATAAATAGGTGGTACAACGAACGCTCAATTGTAGTGGCAGTTCAGGGTACTGTAGTAAATCGTGTACATAGTCATTTTTTTGTCCATTTCCCCCTACGCCAAGATCTAGAGGGGACGTTGTTGGGATTCCTACCCAAATCAGAGATTTGGAAAAAGCAGATGACGGGAATTGAACCCAAGCCATCAAAATTATTGGGGATAAAACCTGACAAAAGTCACAGCCTTACTACATTTAATGTAATACCTGACTAATTTCAAGACCTAAAATTGAGTTTTAAACCTGATCTATGCGGTGAATGAATCCCAGTTAGGAAATAAAAAATTGATCTTGGCTTAGTATGCATTGAGATGGACTAAGTAACCGCCCTGATCTCCTTATAATTTCATTTCTAAGCAAATTAAGATTACTCTCTTCTTTTCACAATTTTAAGTTAAAATTAGTCCACCTTATTATTAGTAATTACCACTCCAGACATAGCATCTGGAGTAAAGAACCTTTTGACCAAGAAAGGTAAAAAAATATATTCCATCACCCAGGAACTTCAGGCTCCTTGCCTTATAAAAGTAAAATGATATGTGGTAACAACACATGATCCCAACAGACGCCGTCACCGCCATCCTCTCTGTTCTCAAATCTTGGCCTGAAGCTAAGCTTTACACGATAAGCTTCAAACAAATCTTTACATGTATTCTTGATAAAAGGAGGTTTTAAATGAGATCTTAGCGGCTACTTTAAACAAGTACCCAGCATTGGTTTAGCCTCTCATAGACCTAAAGTACACGCCCTAGAGACTAAGGAGAAATACATGTCTATTTGTTTCTAATGCAAAGGCCGTTAGTACACTAAAGAGGAAGTACAAGTAAAAATGCAGAAGATGCATTTTTAAGTTGTCAGTAATAAGGAGCACAGCATTAAGAAAGAGACTCTTTGTGCTGATGATCCCCCTACTATGCCTCTAGTAAGATCTGATCTCTTAATGAGGTTTCCACCAGAGAACTTTGGGATATTA
This sequence comes from Massospora cicadina, assembly GCA_022478985.1. Taxonomy (NCBI): domain Eukaryota; kingdom Fungi; phylum Entomophthoromycota; class Entomophthoromycetes; order Entomophthorales; family Entomophthoraceae; genus Massospora; species Massospora cicadina. Next base: position 299,762 of record JAKSZP010006599.1, on the reverse strand, counting down.
AGCTACCAATTATTATAATAAACACTTTAAACCACTTATTCATATTATGAGTTTTACATGTTTCTCACCTTACTGCTCTAATTCATTATTCTGCTTACTCAGGCTATGGTAAAGGTCATAATGTCCCTGTAATTTCCAAAATTGACAGTTGGTCTCCTCATACGTCATCATTTCCAAATTTGTGAGAAATAGTCAAAACTGCACCCAACCTGTCCCACTACATTAAGTATTGCACCGCTGGGCCTCAGTGCACCAAAACCATAGGGGCCTACTCTGCGCTCCCCCTCAAGTTCATGAAATTTTTTATATGCCCCAAATATAGCCCTAGATAAACAAATTATGAGCTACTGTTATGTACCTAATTCCTCTGGGAGTACAACGCCCTTATTGTTATGAGAAAGGATTACTATCACAGAATGGTACTTAGATCCCCTTGGTGTTTGAAATGACAAAAGTATGAAAGAGTGTATAAATGCTGCACCTGGTTATTGGAGATAAAGAATTGGAATGATCAGCTTGAATACCACGTCTGAGGTTTTTGAATAAGACTACTGCCTTATCTAAAGTATGTAGTTAAGGGGATGCTTGAAATTCACTAGAGCTAAAGTGTCTCACCTCAGGGCCATAGGTCATAGTAGAATTTGATTCCAGATAACTATTTAACTAGGAGGTTTTCAGTGATCCAAGGAACGAATTTGATCCACAAAAGAGGTAATAGCTTTACCGGATATTCTAGACCCACATACACTGGATCAATCGCTATATTGCTTGCTTACTCAACTCTGAAAGCTCGCACCATTGAATTTAGTAGTCCAATAGCCTACTTATTCATAGTACCCATCAATGAGATCATTTGTGTCCATAGGTTTGGAAACCTTTGTGACTTTCAGGTAGAATAGCCTTTCACTGTGGCTCTATTTACAACTTTACTAGGAGAAAACCTCACCACATAATAAAGAAAGAAGGTTGATGAGCTCTTGAAGGAGTATTCTGAACTATCCTCCAAGACCATATATGTTTTTGGCAAAGCTGAAAGGGGTCGTACACTTTGTGAGTATAGAAAGTGCTTTCCTTATGAACTTTCAACCCTATCAGAAAAGCATGGTAGAAAAGGACCAAGTTACTACTGAGCTTAAGCTGATAACTTCATAATTGATGATGCCTTCCTGAAAAACCTTGGGTGTCAAATCTCCTACTTGTTCAGAAAAAATGGGAGCCATTGGGTCTGTCAGAGATTGCACTGCAGCAAAGGACAGATTAGATAATGTTTAAGTTGAATTTCCTCCACGTCCAATGAAAGAATTTCTGACCCTAATATAACAAAGGTATCAGCCCCTTAGTTATCCGATGTAAGAATAGATCCATAGGCAATTAAAATCAGGGTAAATAAATAAACAAAACCCTTTTAATTCCAGAAGATTAACATGACACAAAGGAAGAAGCCTTGTCACGCGCCTCTTCCTAAAGTCCAAAAAAATCACAATCATTGGCCCAACAAGAAACGTTTTATGCGCAATAAACCTTATCACACCTATAAATATTCCAACTTTAAAGAAACAAATGATTATTCTTCGCTTATAAATTTTTTTTATTTAAATTTCTGTTTTTTTTGGTTTCATTGTGGTTATTCAGCAAGCCTTGGTCATCCAGATGGTTCTGGCCCCTTGCTGTTTTTATTTTAGATAATCACGTCTCACTCCAAGCAGCTTCAAAGCCTGTTCCTACACCTGGCCTTGCTATCTAAAATGCTGACAAAACTGGTGCTCCCTGCCGGGTCTTCCAGTTGCATAAAAAAGTGATGATGTAAAAAGAATGTGAAAAATGATCCAAAACAAGAAATTTCCTAAAATAACAGGGTTAGAAGCGTTACCCATTGGATCAATGATTTTCGCCTTGAAGTAGGCATCCCTGTCCCAGCTATTTTTGAATTTATGGTTAATTACAGAGGTCAAGTGCTTTTTATAGATCAAAGAGAATATTTATTAGGAATTGTTATTCTTGTCACAATTTTACAACACTGCTCAATGGTATTTTTGTGCCTAAATGGCGTTCCAGTCAGGTAAGAGCATCAGTCATTCCCTCCACCATGAGAGAACTATACTTAGCTATTTTACCCACCACTGAAGTGGGAACAGAATGGATCAATACATTTGCAGATTTTTCCACCTGGCCGTCAATTACATTATATATTTTTTAGGTTTCCACCACAACGAAGTACTGCAACAATCAAACCTGATTCAATCCCTTCATTTAACCACCTATGAATTTACTAATTTGCCTCCTCCTTCATCCAAGAGAATCAAAACACTAATTTTGAAAATCAACGCTTGATTAATGAAGTAAAATGTCAGATGACTTTATTGTATGAAGGAGCCTTTGCATACTTGAATAATCAACTCTTAATCCAAGTGGACGTGGACATTTCTGAAGCTTACATTCATGTCAGACAGACTATAAAGTTGCACTTGGGTTGTATTTCTAGTTTCGAAAAATAGTGTGGATGATGCTTCACATTGTCTGAGGAGCTTTAAAGCAAGATCATTCCGGAGTGCAAGGCACTGTTGTTCTAGACAAACCCCTGGATATCAATGACCTCCCAGATCAAGGGGATCCACTGGGATTCATGAGATTCAAGGGGATAGTGGACTTATAGGGCCCCAGGATTAACTAAGCCCCTGGGTCTCCAGGGGTATTGGCCCCCTGGACTGCTGAGGCCACCTGATGATGTCAGCTCTCCTGGACCACCTGGAACATAAAAACCTTTTAGTCATCAAGGGGAAGATGGGCCTCCTAATGTCCTGGTCCCCCTGAACCTACCTTGACAGAGCCCAAAAATTATGCTTCTCAATATTAAAATGAAATAAATCCAGAATCAAGTCACCCAACTCAGATCCTAGTTTGCAGCTATTGCTCATAGCTGAGTTGTAGACCTCAAAGGCTGACCTCTTGACCCCAATTACACCTTTATGAAGCCTCAACTGATGGGCTCAAGAATTAGTGTAGTTTCTCTTAGTTCTATAGTGTTCATTTACCAGTATCAATGACCATCTCATTCAACTTACCAGTCAAGTTAAGGCCATTAAAGCGGAACAAATCTCCATTAAGTCCACCATGGAAGCTCAGAATCTAGAATTGCAAGGGATAAGGAGCAACTTACTTAAAAGGCCTCCGCTACCACAATAATGGCTTAGTATAAAGAGATATAGAAAGATGTCAACAAGCTGTGAGATCAGCTTGATCAGATGCAACCCTATGAGTATCAATACTGAGTCCTCGTTTTTAACTAATCTTGCTAACTAGAATTAACGTTTTATCTAAAATTGTTTCTACTAACTTTATGCTTTGGTTAAGGCAAAGATAATCTCTGTTGAGGGTTTTACCACTTCATCTCTACAAATCTATAAAATTGTTATAGAAGAGGCTATTGAGTGACATAAAAATAAGTATCTACCCATCTGCTTAAGTTAGTTTGCCCAAGAAATCATAGTCATTTACCTAGAAAGGATAATCAAGCCTGGATCCAAGTTGAGACCAACTCAATAAAAGAATTTGATAGCAATCAGATCCGTTTTTTGCAGAAGCAAGCCTTTATGGGTATTTGTATCAAACACAGGGAATCCCTACTGAGTTCATAAATTGGTTTTACTAAGAGGCTCAAAACTCGGTTGCCTGTGAATGTATTTATTTAGACGCCATTACTGCTGTCATCCTCACCTTAGCATCTTGCCCCAACTTGCAGTTACATATCAGAGCTGTAAAGAGACACTTCCTGAGCATCCTACGCATCAAAGATTTCTTCACTAAAATCCCATCAGTCTACTCCAGAAGGCCTCCAAGCCCAGCTTCTCTCCTAACTGACGCCTCCATATCAACAATCTCAAAAAATGATATATATTAAAGAATATACAATGCACTAAATGTGGAAGGTGCTAAAATACACCTGAAGAATGTTACAAGAGAATCGCTGATGAGGTGGGAAAAGCCCCATCAAAATGAAGAGAGAGGCTCTTCATGTTGACAACCACCCTACGCCACATCCATCTACTTCTCAGGATACTATTTCTGCTGCCCCTTCTTATAGCAATATCATCATTTTTGTGGGATTCCATTTTTAATCTTGATGGTGCTATGCTTAGAAACCAAAATCAATACTTTAAGCTGACTGATTTGAAGAAGTAAATTTTATTTAAAAGGGTGCCAAGTCACCGATTATGTCCCAACAACTAAAGTATCTGCCCTATGGTAAGTATGTAAAAATGGATTTATCGAAGTCAAGTATCAATACAGGATATAGAACTAATGACTTAACTTTATTATAGTATAAAACAATGTTCCATAAGTTGCATTTAACAATATAACCCCAAAAAAAGGAAAAGGATTAATAAACTAATAGGGGGATAAATCTGGAAGGCAAGTTCTTGTTCAGGAGATGCATTTCAGATAATAAAATGCCTTTGTAACAAATTTTTATTAAGGCAAAAATGGTGAGGGAATACCCAGGTCAGATGAGATTAGGTGTCACTTAGATTGATCATTTGGTAGCTTCTTGATTCTTACCCTTTTTCAGGTTTGTCTTAATTTACTACCTTAAGTACCACCTCTAGTAGGTGTCATCTGACCTTCATATAATATCATTGTAATTTGGCAGGAGTTCATCTCAGGTATCTTAGGCTCAATTTCGCCTAAAATTTTTTGTAGAGTCATTTTGAGCTATGCTGGCCATCAATTTCTCTGGGTAATTTATTAAGGTACTCCTTTAACCCCTTCTTGGTCGAGGTTTCAATTCAGCTGAGGGAGTTGAACAGCCAATTTTCTTCCCATGATGTGCAGTATCAGGATATTTGATAGTATCCACTAGAGGAAATGTTTCCATTATAACTGATCTATATCAAGAGGTGAAAAAAATATGCATTTTGGTTCAATCTCAAGGACAAGAAATAAGTGACTTTAGTTATTAGTTAAATAAGGCCTTTTAGAAACAGGAAAAGGTAGACCAAAAATTTACAGTGGAGTGGCACCACTTTGTGAGCATAGTAAAGCAACACCTCTGAGACTTTAAAAGAGCCATTTGTAAATGTAGATAAAAGCATACTCAAGACAAACCCCACAGATTTTACTTCTAGTAACCTTGCAGAGGCAGTTGCAGCCAACTTGCTTAGTGTCTTGACCACTGTACCATTACCAATCACTATCCTTAGCATGGCTACGGATTTCCATGCCACATCAGCTGCCACTAATGTTAGTTCACCCCTTTCAAGGCCATCAAATGCTCTGGTAATTCTTCCTAGCGCACTCAAGTTAACCCTGTAAATTTTCCCAAAATTTGACAGGCGTGAAAATATCCATAACTTCATATGGTTATATAAAAAATTATGGGAAACGCCAATGACCAGGTAAAATTGGACACAGTGATGATTTACTGGATCCCTAAAGTCAAGAGTTAGTTCTTCTAAAGATATCTGAAGTAGAAATTGTTGGGATTCGAGATAAAAATTGTATCAAATGTCTGTCTTCTGAATCTTGCTGTGCCAAATCAGTCATCAAACTTAACCAAAATAAAACTCTTTCAGGATCATCCTCACCTATTCCTGAGTCACGTGGAGCGGCCTTTCCACCCATTCAGTCAGGTGAGCGACGCTATCCATTAAGGATGTTCTCAAGGAGGCCATTCCAGAAGATCAGTAAAGATCCTGATCAGATGAGGCTCCAAAGATCCCGAAGGCACCGAGTCCCAATGCACCCTATAAATATTAAAGCCTTTTAATTTAATGAATTATTTGGTGTTCTAACTCATTTTTCTATTTCCTTCTTGGTGCTCTTTTCCAATTTTTCCAGCTCAAGCCACCATAAACCCTGGCGCCTGTCCAAAGAACTGTAACGCCAACAGAAGTGGTGCTCACTACAGGGGGCTCCAAGCTGACTTAAGTGAAAAAATCTATCACAAAAATGGAAACCAATAGCAGCCCTGATGACCAAATGACTGGTCAATCAAGGAGCATTACTCGATGGGTTAGTACTTCGCGGTATGTGACGCCGTCCTCACAGCCAGAAAGGCTATAATTCCGTGCCACCTTCCAAATCTCGCTGCCCTCCCTAGATGGGAGCCAATACTAACTTCAGTTCAAACATACCAACGATGTCGTTCAACAATTAGTCCACAGCATCTACACTGAGGGCACCCGCTCCAGATGCTCCCGCGCCTCCACTGTACCATCCATGATGCGGGACCTCTACACCTCGGCCATACAACCTGCTGGGGAGCTTACCTTGGGGCCTGATCGATACCTTCATAACTTCGTCCACCCCACAATTCATCACCTCCTACAGTTAGTCAGATTACACCATCAGGAGGTCTCCCAGCACCTAGGGTTCACCCAGAATTTACATTCCAATATTATCAACTTCTACAATGCTGCCTCCTTCTTCATGCATGACAATTTAGAAGCTATTCTCAATAACCAACAATTAATCAATGAGATCCACGATTAAGTCGTGGTACTAGATAGCAGCATCTCTGGCTACCTCAAGGAGCAGTTTTGCCAAAACGCCCAGCTGTTTGAAGCGACATGGACCCAGCATTTACAACAAGTCAAAGAACTGGTACAGTCCCTACAGCAGCACTACTGAGAGCTGGCCTCTCATGACTACCCCCCACGGGTGCTGGGCCAGAAGGGCCTAGGGGGCCTGAAGGGCGTCAAGGGCCAGCAGGACCCGAAGGACCATGCGGGCCTCAAGGGCCCCCAGGCCCTCCAACCTCAGGTGAACCCAAAGACCCCTGGAGAAGGGATATAATAACTGCCCTAGCTGCCTTGCAGGATCAGATCCAAAAGGTGGCATTGGGGTGCAAGCTCCAATTGGATGGTGTCCCCCTCAACCCCAGGGTCTCCATTGAAGCGCTGTCAGATGAGATGGATAACCTCAGCGCTTTCACAAGGCTTACCAACACTCGCATCTCCTGGCTTGAAACAACATGTCATGGGTTTGAAGCCCAGTTGGCCACCATCAAAAACCAGCTCCAACAACAGAACGCCGAGATTCAATCCTTAAAGGAGCAGGTTGCCAGCAAGGCGTCCGCTTCCACCCCAGTCAGAATTGGTATTACATCCAAGAGGACTTAGAAGGCTTGCAGAGGCGGTTAAATCAGCGGGTTCCTCAAGAATATGCAGAAACGGAGATCTTAGAGCTGACACCTATCCCAGGCGTTAACACCCTTTCCACTCCTATTGTCACTAACTTTAAATCTAGTTTCAAGGAAAAGTTCACCCCCAGATGGGAGAATATTGCCTCCTTCCTGTATGCCTATAAGAGTTCCATGGAGGAGGCCACCAATTGACAAAAGGTGAAGCATATCCACTCCTGCCTAGACAGCACCGCCCAGGAAATAATGATTCCCCATCTGAAGGAGTGTAACGCCTGGGAACAGGTCCGCACTGCCCTGATCCAAGAGTTTGGCAGTAACCAAACCTCGGCCAACCAGAAGCAAGCGTTCATGGGCATTTGACTTAACAAAGGAGAAAACCCTATGGAGTTTGCCAACTGGTTCTACGCCCAGGCACAACCTTTGGTTATGACGAACCGTATCACTCTGGACAACGCCATCACTGCCATCATCTCCGCCTTGGGGTCCTATCCTGAGGTCCAAATGCACATGATCAGGCAGAATAATGGGTTCACTTGTATCAGGGAGATTAAGGAGGCCCTCAATGAGATCCCTGCCACGATCCTGCATTCTAAATCTGCGTCCACTGGCCCCTCTAACCGCCCTAGGGTCCATGTAGTTGAGAACCATAAAAACCCCCATCCTTGATGCACCTATTGCAATGGCTTTAGGCATAGCGCTAAGACTTGTTGGAAACGTTTAGCCAAGGAGGTGGAAAAAGGGCAGTCAGCATGAAGGATGAGGCGCTCCATGCTGACACCCCTGTCCAGCCTCAAGTATCCCCTACGCACAAACCAGAAGCCATTAACTCTGAGGAAGTAGCTGCGGTATCTGATGACAATAAAGACATTGATACTGCTTACTCTTCTTCTTATGATTCTCCCATGTTCCTTATGTTGCCGCCTCAGTTTGGAAGTTTGGTCACCCGAGTCACCATCCAGGTCCACAAGATTCCAGTTTACGCCATAGTTGACAGTGGCTCCCCTGTGAACGTTATCTCTTCCAAGCTGATTAAACGCATTAAGGTTGCCCCCAATATGCTGCACTACATGGAGTATGGCACGGCTGGCCCCCAGTGCACCCAATCCATAGGTGCCTATTCCTCTCTACTGATTTGGTTTGGAAAGCTCACTTTGGATACAACCGCCATCACTCTGGACAACACTAGCTATGATCTGCTCCTCAGGACCCAGTTTCTTCAAGACTATTCGGCTGTTATCCACTACAATGGTGGTTTTCTCTCCCTTTTAGGACATCGAGTCCCTCTGGTTTTTGAGAATGCCCATGATTCTAGGGCTGATGTCAAGTCCCAAACCTGCCTGCTGGAGACCAAAGGACAAATCAATCAGCTTGAGTACCACATCTGGGGCTCTCGAGTCTGGCTACCCCCTCCTGCTGTGGATGGATCAGAGGGGATGCCAATTTACTTGCCCCAGGTGACTACCATACCCCTGAAATCCCAAGTCATTGTTGACACCTGGGTCCACGTCAACATTCCCTTGGGGTATTTACTGGAGGTCTGAGGCCTAGATAACCCATCTATAAAGGAAGTGCTGATCTGCCCCAGAATCCTTGATCCAGCGTAAGCTGGATCGATATCTGTGTTGCTAGCCAACCTGACTGACAAACCAAAAGTTGTAGGTCCTAACCAACCCACTGCTTACATCTGCCTGTTACCAATGGGGGCTGTTGCTGACATCTGAAGCTTTGGGGACTTAAGAGACTTTGGCTTGGAGTCACCACCCTTGGTTAATTTGGTCGACGCTAACATAGGAAAGGACCTCTCTGATGAACAGCGACTTGAAGTCCAGGAGCTCCTGGAGGAATACTCAGATCTATTCTCCACTTCAACCTACGATTTTGGAAGGATGAACGGAGTCCTCCACCATGTAGAAACTGGGGACGCCCCCCTTTTTGGTCCCAGCCTTACCACAAGAGCAAGTTTAAAGAGGCCCAGGTCATGGTAGAACTCAAACAGCTGCTTGACACGGGGCTCTTGGTTCTTTGCATAGTCCTTGGTCTTCCCCACTTTTGCTGGTCCAAAAGAAGGATGGCAAAGCACCAGGTGGTGATGAATTATTGATGACTCAACTCCATCCCCAAGAAAGACAGCTATCCTCTGCCCCAGATCGACAATTCCCTCCATCTGCTTGTGGGTTCCCAGTACTTCTCAGCCATGGACCTCACCAGCGGGTATTGGCAGGTTGAGCTTGCTCCCGAAGGCCAAGCTAAGTGTGCTCTAATCGCCCATGAGGGGCTGTTTGAGCCCACCCGGATGCCCCAAGACCTCTGTAACACCCCAGCTACATTCCAGCGCACCAACGATGGGATCCTTGGGGACCTGAAGCTCTCCTGTTTCCTGGTCTACCTGGATGACATCACCATTTTTTTGCAACCTTTTAATGGACATGTCAAACATCTTAAGGAAGACTTTGAGCATTTCCAGAAGGCCTCCATCAATCTCAAGCTCTTGAAGTGCTCCCTTTCCCATCCTGAGCTAGAGTTCCTAGGCCATAAGGTCTCCAAGCGTGGCATTCAACCTATTCCCAACAAAGTCGACGCCTTAGAAAAGATGTTGCGCCCCCAAAGCCTACAAGATATTCAAGTCTTTTTAGGTATGGTGGGCTATTACCGTCAGTTCATCCCACGGTTTGCTGACCTCGCCGAGCCATTGTTCTATCTTCTATAAAAAATGTACCATTCAAATGGCAACCTGAGCAGGAACAGGCCTTCAACGCTTTATGTATGGCCTTATGTACTAAACCTGTTCTAGTTCATCCCCGTTTTGACAAGCCTTTCTTGCTGTTCACGGATGCTAGTGACATCGCCATCGGGCTATCCTGGCTCAGCACAATGAGAACCAGGTTGATCATCCTGTAGCTTATTTTAGCAAGACCCTTAGCAAGGCTGAGTGGAACTACAGCGTCACCGAGAGGGAATGCCTAGCAGTTCTCTTGGCCATCAAGCATTTCTGGCCCTACCTCTACAGTACCCATTTTACTATTATTACTGACCATTATTTCCTTCAATGGCTGCAACAAATGAAAGACCCAGATGGATGGTTGGCCAGGCGGGCCCTATGACTACAAAGCTATGACTTCACCATTGTCCACCGCACCAGTGCTATTCACCAAAACGCTGATGGACTCTCCAGGATGCCAGCTTAGCAGTTCTGACCCCAGAGGAGGATTGGCTCTATGACTTGATAGGACAGCCCAAATAATGGGAACTGGAATCCCCCCAGGTCCAAGATGAACTCCGCCGGATGACTCAAGACACCCAGATCAAGGATGGGTTACTCTACAAGAAAGTCAACAAGAGGTGGCTCCCCTACGTCTGGCCTTCCTCTTGTACTGACATCATCCTGGAAGGCCATACTACTGTTGGGCATGGTGCGGTCAAGAAGACCCATGAGTGGCTGAATTCATGCTGCTACTGGGACTGAATGGTCAAACCATCCAAGAGGTTCTGGAAGCTTATATGACCTGCCAATCCCAAGACTGGACCAACCCTTGATATCAGCACTCTGTTGTTGCGCCTACCAAACCTTTCAATGTCATTAGTATCGACGTGGTGGGTCCCCTCCCCACTGGGCTACATGGTCATAAGTATATTATCCTTGCCATAGACCATCTAACTAAGTGGGTCGAGGCGATCTCAGTCCCTGCAGCCACCGCTAAGGCTACCGCCCTATTTCTTGTTTGCTCCATTTTCACACAGCACGGGTGCCCCCAAACCTTGCTCTCAGATAATGGTTTAAACTTCACCTCCCAGCTAGTACAGGAATTAACTTTGTTATTTGGCACTGTCCAGAGTTTCTCTGTTCCCTACCACCCTTCTACTAATGGGGTGGTAGAACAGGCTAATGGAACTCTTGTCTCCATCCTACAGAAATTGGCCGCCTCAGATCCTGCCCGATGGAACCATTATTTGCCCAGCGCCTTGCTTGCCTACTGAGTAAGCTATCACCGTAAGAAAAATGTCCCATTAGAAGCCCTGTATGGGCGGGCACCTCAGCTACCCAGTAGCATCCAGCCCTTGCTCGAAGCCTCCACCCCCAAGAATGCCAATTTAAATATGAGGGCTCTAGCTAATGAAATTGTCTGGCTCCAAGCCCAAGCCACTCAAGACATTGTTACCACCACTGGAAGAGAGACATCCTGATCAAATCTTGGATGACCCTCCTTACCAGAATTTCAACTAGGTGACCTCATTATCTTTTATCATCATCAACCTGGAGGCTGAAAGAACAAGCTCGATGTACTGTTGTCTGGACCTTACAAAGTTATACACAAGGTGAAGTCCAAATACTTTATTGCTGACATCAATCAGGGGACTATTGTAAACTGGGTAAATGGTCAGTTCCTCTGGCCGTACACCCCCCTCTGACAGGATCTTGAAGGGGGCCTTGTTAGGATTTGAGATAAAAATCATATCAAATTCCCATCTTCCAAATCTGGCCGTGCCAAAACAATCGTTGATGAGTTTTTGAGGAGCGGAACTAATAAAAGGACAAAAGACCACTTTCCATCTAATTAACTTCAAACTTGGTGAAGAAGTTTTGGCCTTAACGGACCACTTTTATTATGAGTCTCAAGTCTTGTATTAGGCTAAAGTTCTGGTCATTATGATGCTCATATTGCTTTCCACCACAACTGCAAGCCCCACGATAAATTGTAATTGGCATGTTGACTGTGTCAAATTCCAGTACTACCATCACAGAATGGTAAGTTACCTCTGCTGTTGTGCACTTACTTTTGGTGCTCCTTTTAAAAGTCTTAGAAAGAGGCTTGTTGTTCATCATTTGCCCTCATTACTAAACAACAAGTTGGGAAAATCTCTGACAGAGTAGAAACAGGATCCTCTACTTCTTCTGAACGTTCAAAAATACCAATTGTTATCTTTAGAAACCAGAATGCTGCCTTAATGATATTATGCCCAAGAAAATTAAAACAGACAATTTCTATGCCTCAGAGCCCCCAAGAGAACATGGATTTATTTGCTTATCAGAAACAAGACAATACTCTGGACATTCACATGCTCAGTAATGCAAAAATTACGCTGAGTATACTTATGTGGATATTAGCATATATAATGTACCAGTTTGCGCAATTTTGGACATTGGAGCACCATAAAAATAGTTTTCTCTACACGAATGAAGAAATTTGAGACTGACCTGATATCACTAATTGTAAAAAATATGGCACTGTGGGGCCTACCGCCACTACCTCACTGGGGAATATAGCTCCTTGCCATTGGGTTTGACACTAAAGCGTTATCTGCTCCAGCCATCGTTTTACTTCATGATGATTTTAAGTTACTTATTGGTACCTCCTTCATGAGGAGATATTGATTTAAAGACAACTTTGAGTATTATATCTTGGATGTAGGGGACAACATGTTACCCTGTATTATACTAAAGAGTCTACAGCTGAACGTGGGCTGGTAGCCAATATTACCAAGTGTTCCCATGACTCCACTGAAGCTGCATTGCTGATTTTAGATCAGGATCTAACAAAATTTTTGTCAGTAATTACCTTATACTCTGCAATAATGTGTATACTGTGCTGACGTGACTTTTGTAGCTGAAGATGATAGAATAACCTTCCCAATTTAAGTCCAACTCTCAACCTTCCTTAATTTTAAATGTTGGGTCTAGTGAGGAATTATTCCAACAGAATATTTTGAAGGCGGCCTTCATATGTTGAAATTTGCTTCAGCTTTTTGGAGTCCAATGGGAATTCACTCCACTATGGACAAAAATGTACCATTAACTGGGCCATTACGCCCTCGTTGGAACAGATAACTCTATAAATTCCTGAAGGGTTGTATGGTAAAATCCAATCTGCTAATACGCCAAACCAAAAAGTATCCCACTGCTGCCTCTGGTGCCATCTATCCTCACCAGGGAGAAATTTAGTTGTCTTTGGAATACCTACTCTTAATAAGTGAACACCCAATGACATCAAATATTTTCTTATGTTTATGTGCTTCCTGGCCTACTGGCACATCTTCTAAGTTTTTACCTAAACCTTATTCATTTTGAGTAGATAAATGTTTGGTTATGTGGAGGAGAATGTTGCATTTCAGTCTGACCAACTATTCAATCTTTTATTTTGCTTAAATTTTTACACTTAGAGAAAGGAAATTATTTATCAACTTATTTGTTAAGGTTAATCTGTTGAATTAGTTTACAGTAAATTGCCTCAAGGCTGACATCAGATTGTTGGATTATGTTATGCGGATTACTTTACCCATGCACCCACAATTTTATATGTAGCTTGTAAAAGATAGGACTAAATTACTACAAGTGACTCTGGGCCATAACAAAAATAGCTTCTAAGGGTCAAATTCTTACCACCCCGCTGGCAGTATTTCTCAAAATGCTTACTTTTGATTTACAAGATTTACAGCGTCATAAATTGAATCCCTTTTATTATCATTTTTCTCCTTACTTCTGGAATAAAAAAACCATTAAGGGTTTTGCCCTCAAAATCCATGTTGATGAATTCTACCATTTTCCATAATAACTATGCACTACTTGGTACTCAACGATGTAGTTTATTATGATGGAAATGGGAAACTTAAGGGGATCTTTTTGTCACCTAGCTGGTTAAAGCTATAAAATAAAAGAAACCTTAGACTATAATTCAATTATCCTTTTATTTGAGGGTTACTTTATCAATGCAGTTCCCTTTGGTTTATTATAAAAATATTAACCTGTGCAGTTGTAAAAAGAGCCTAAGTGCCAATTTCAACAACAGACCTGAAGGCCTTCCAAGCTGCTCTCTCTATACCTCATATGTATTGCAGAAAGTCTGTAGTTCCTGAGATTTTACATCTATTTTATAGTCAAAGTAATGTTAATATGCTGATTTTATTAAGAAAGTAATTTACATCAAAATCACAAAAAGTCCATTCACCGCATAAATAACAAAAATTAATTACACTACCAAAACATCTATGTGGCATTAATTAATTTGAACAAATCATATATATATACCAAATACTAAATTAGTTTTTCAAAAGTATGTTTAAATATGTCTTTATTATCCATGAAATAAGAAGAAATTTGTGCCTATTATGTACTTTTTAATTACTTCTGAAAGCTGAATTTTCTTAGAACATCAAATACAGCAATTCACTGAGAATCAAGAACAAATGAATTTCTTAAACATAATAAATAACGTTTATGTAAATAAAATGTCTTATTAATAAAAAAATTTTCAGGGTTACCAACCTGTATTTGTAACAAAAAAATACAACTCTAAGATATTTTCCTAGGTTATAATAATTTTGAAATTCAATCTTGTATTTCAAGAGAAGAAGAGCTAACTAAACATTTTTAAACATCAAATCATTAGTTTCAAATTAAATGAATAGAAATTAAATATGTTTGACTCATAAAGATTATTATTCTAAACTAGTGTTATCTACTCTAACACTAAATTCTAACATACCATATTTACTTATAAATTACTCTGTAAATGCCAGATGGATAAGCTCTTGTTGTAACTATCAGGCCTCTTAAAGGCCTAATCGCCAGCTTGACAACAAAACAATACAAAAAAGAGCCACTTCAATTTATTGGCAACAAGGTAAGTGTCATTTCCATTGTTTTCATTGGTGATGGCAGTTGGTGCCCACCAGCTGAGGTGCAGTGGACTCCCTATGATCACCAACCTCTATTTACCTGGTGGGGAAACATCTGCTCAGCCTCTTCCTGTAAGCTCAACATCAGGTCAAGATGTAGCAGGGTGGCAATTATTTGACTATCCTCTGTCACCCATGCACCTCAAAGGGCACTCTTGGCTTAATTAGGGCTTCTTTAAATAAGCTGAGGTGTTGGAGGGGCATTCAAATCCCAAACAGCTTTTGCAACCTGTAGCAGCCAGCTCAGTGCTAGGGTGGACATTATTTGTAAAAATTTAGGTAAGGAAAGCAAGGGATAATATTACCCCTTTAAAAATTAAGATTATAAGAAAAAACTGTAGCTAACATTAAAATAAGAAAGTATATTGTGAAATAGTTTATTAGTAAGGCAACGTGGCATAAGAAAACCAAACTGGGTTCAATGAAATTGCTGCTCCAAATTAAAGGAACCATAAATTTTGTAATATTTAAAATAGTTTTAGCCATCAGAGACTAATTGATATTAGTATAAATAGTTGAGTCAAGATCCTAAAATATCAAAATTTTAAAAAATTATTTATATGAGTTTCACCAATTGAAGCTCAATTGCAACATCAATTCATACAAACCCATCTAACCTGAATTATAAGGGTTAAATGTATAAACTATTGTTTTGTCACATTACTCCCTTTAGATTTTTGGAGGCTTTATACTCAATTATCCTCATTACTTAGCACAAACTATAAGATTTAAGCTGGGTTGCTCGATTTAGCTCCCAAGTCTACTTCACAGATTCTTATATATGCGTTGTAGTGAAGTATTTATATAGTTTAATAGATTGGCAATAGTTATGAGTACTATCGCCCTAGTTGCTTTTCACAGCCAATCTTGAGTGTTGTCTCCACGCTAACTGGTGCTAACGCCCTTCTCTTCCTTCACGCAAGAGCTGGCAGCGTAACTAATAAGCACTTGGACAAGGGAACACTTCCCTTCAATTCTTTACTCAAGAGTTGGCAACTAACAAAAAGATAAGAGACTTCTCTCTTCCACCTTATTCCAAGAGTTTAAAAAATCATCTTTAAATTTATCTGAATATTTATCCAAGTGAAAACTTAATTTTTTACTAATTTTGTTACTGTTCTATTTACTTAAAGATCAAGGTACTTATAGTGGATCCAGTGTTTAAAACTTCCATTGATGCCTCGCTGAGGAATCAGCAGACATTGCCAATAGATTAGCCCTTTGAAATACATCCACAAGGACTTTATCTGCCTAGTACAAATTAGCCTCTGCTTAGAGTTGCAAATTTCTTCTGGGTAAATGACGAAAGTGTGCCACAATCTCAATCAACCTTAGCGGTGTTTGTAGTTAGCTAGCAACCTGATTAGGTAATGGGACCTTTATCTAGCAATATCAGGCTACGTTAACAAAAAGGTTAAACTGTAAGTTGCTACTGGAAGCATTGTCAATGCTTCAGCAGCTAAGCATAAATTTCTAAGTCAATTGGTGACAAACTCCAATTAACTAATACAATTCAAATTACCAATTATTACACCTGCAATTGAACCGCATAACAAATGCATTTTCAGGGATCATCCCTGATGAAGCTCTAGTGAACAGGCGGGATAAATTCCAGTGATCATCTAATATTCATTAGGGTTTTCATTAAACAATAGTATCGTCTAAAATGATAACTCCAACAACCACTAGAGGATTTCATTCCCTAGTGGGCAAGCAGCTAATTATGATCTAATCAGCTGGGTAATATGGACATACCAAAATCTTGACATAATTCCCTGCTGATATCTTATCTTAAAAGGTGCTTAAGGTGCTTTATGCACAAGATCAAACAATCTAGAATGAGTAAGAGAACTGAGACTCAACGCTACTGTTATGAATTCAGAAGGTTCTATTAATAATAAATTAAAACCAAGAAGCTAGGATAATAGTAAAATGTTAGATTTTATAAAATATTTATTAAGTAAAGTTGGGGGTCAGAAAAGCATATCCTCATATGATATTGCTGCTTAGTATTTAAGGCATCTTAGGGCTCTAAGTGAGAGGGGCGTGGAATTATTATAGGCTTTAAGTAGATGAATTAAGAAACATTAGTTTTCAACCTATTGGAGCTCTTAAAACTCACCTCGCTTCAAATTGTCAACTGATGGTGGGTCAATGACAGGTAAGACGAACCTGTGGGGAAAAGATTTTATATTTAAACTCATCAATTGGCGGGAAAATATTTGCACCTGGTGGGACCCCCTCTGAGGCTATAAAAGGGGTGGTCTCCGCATAAGTGCTTGAACAAAAAATTGTAATGGGATGGGGAGAACCCTCAGAATAGATCACCTGATTCCGCTGCAGGCTTGAAGCAATTCTACCCTCAACTATAGGGCTATTTGGCCGAGGAGTAGGGTTGGAAGTACTACCCAAATTTGAGGGATTCTACCAAGAATTGACCAGGTACTTTGGTCGATATTATCCTTATTTAAACACAAAGAACTCTTATTACATAAATGAACAGGTAATTTCCGACATTACCCTTTATAAAGTGTTAGGGGAAGAATAAGGGCGCAAGAACTGGCCATGGACGCGGTTGATAGTAACTCCGGTGGTAAGGGATTTGTTAGAGTACTTATCCCCTCTTTTATAAGTGACTAAAAAAGAACCTTCCCAGATAGAACCGAGCTTCACACTTCTAGGAGTGATACAATTGTGGTAATAAAGCACAAAGCTGAATACTTGGAAGGAAGAACGAGGAGTTAGAGCTCATTAGCGTCTTGGCCCTCTTTTGTGACAGTTTTGGCTAAATTGGTCATAGCCTCAGATTGTAACTGAATAATGTGCTGTGCCAACTTCTTCATGGATTGCCTAATATCAGTTCTAGCAGAGATTATAACTTTGGTTAATAAGTTGGCAATCCAGGTTCATGTTCATACAGCACACAGAAAGGAGACAACTTGAGGATTTGGTGGTAACTGATATGGTTGGCCATAAGTGCACTTGGTAATTACAGAATCCAGTAAAAAGGTTCTGAAGTGGCCATTTTTCATAGTATGGATACCGGGGTTCCATTAGCTCTTTCCACGGTACCATAAGTAGATGGGTTATAGGGGGCCGAGAAGAGCTGTTGTGCTCCCATGGAGGTAGCAAGGATCTTCACCACTCTGGAAGTAAAGTTTTCCTACCGTCATAGAGCAGCACTGGAGGCAATCATGGCGAGAGAAAATATACTGATGGAGGAAAGTGGCTGTAGCCTTGGCAGTTTGAGCAGGAAGAGCCACAGCTTCACCCTATTTGGTAAAGTGATCTATGCCTACCGAGATATACTGGTTTCTCTTATAGTCTGAGAATAGGGGACCAACCTCATCTAGGTTTATATTTTGAAGGTTTGTTGAGGAGTAGTAGGTTTATACTGATACCTGGTTTCGAAGATGGATTGTTCTTGCAGGTCAGACAGGCATCCAAGACTTCAGTTATGGTCTCTATGACTCCCTCCCAGTTCTAGCGCTCTTTTACCCACTCATAGGTTTTCTGTACCCCGCTATGCCCTAGAATAGAATGGGACTCAAAGATGTCTAGGTACGCGCTCTGATGGCCGGGATAGGGAAACCAGTTTACCCCTACTTTTTTGTATAGCTTCCCGCTCTCCACCTTAGTGTTGCAGGAGTGCCAAGCTAGAATCTTCTGTATGGGTTCATCCTCATCAACCCACGCATCAAGAGTCTTTAGGAGATCATGTAACCTCTCAGCTTCACTAATATATAAGTAAAGGACAGGAAGCCGCGTCAACCCATCAACGTAAATATGGCAAATTCCCACCTGGGGCTCAATTTTCATGCGGTAATGCTGGAGCTTCAAAGCCCAGCGAGCCAACCGTCCTGTGATCTTTCATATTCTGCAACCACTTCAAGGAGGCAAGGTCGGTAATTACTTTGAAGGATGTCCCAAAATAAGAAAGGGTGGTAGTACTTTATTGGCGAGCAAGAAAGCAAGGCACTCCTTCTCAGCGACGCTGTAGTGCGTTCATCTTTTGAGAGCATTTTGTTGAACTAAAACATGGGATGATCGACCCCACGCTCATCCAATTGAGCCAAGATAGTTCTAACGTCATAATTGAAGGCATCCTTGAACAACATAAAAGGCTTGCCATAGTCAGAGTGGCGGAGGATTAGCCTTTGTTGCAGATAATTCTTCAAGGTCTCAAACGCGTCTTTTTTTCAGCGCCTCAACGGAATGGAGTGTTCTTAGTCAGGAGGCGGATGAAAGGTTCACTAAGTTGGGAGAATTTGTGGATTATATGATGGTAATACCCCATCATGCCCAAAGATACTTTGGATGTCTCTTAGGTTTTAGCCGCAGGCATCTTAAATACAGTTTCAACCTTGTCCTATAGAGGTTGAATCCCATTTTGAGAGATAGCGTGCCAAAGGAAATTCATCTTCTTCTGGAAGAAAGTAAATTTAGAGGGCTTCAGTTTGATGTTAAGCGCCCATAAGCGTTAGAACACTTCTTTTATAAGCATAAGGTGCTTGTTGAACTTTTTGGAAAAAATTGTGATTTATCCAAATAGACGATCACACAGTTCAGTTTCAGATCCTGGAGAATGTGATTCATCGCTTGTGAAAAGTTGCAGGCGCATTGCAGAACCCTGAGGTAGCCATGTGGGTTGGAACAGAACCTCTCTGCATATAAGAGCACACTTCTTCTGATCATGTGGAAAAAGAATCTTCTGGAAGTATCCTTATCTAGATCCATGGCGGAAAATATTTTGGATCCAGAGATTTGGGCATGTGCGTTGTTGATGTGGGGGATAGGATAACTATCCCTTTTTATGAGGTTGTTCATCTTGCGGTAGTCCATCATTACCCAATGACTTCCATTTTCTTCTTTATCAGTAGAAGAGGGGAAGACCAAGGGATTTTGGGAAGTTACCAGAAACCCAGCTTCCAGCAACTAATTGAGCTCTGTCCGCATCTGTAGCTTTTCAATTTTCTGTTTTTTGGTAGGGTTTAAATCAGATGGGACGAGCATCTCCCAACGTCAATAGTATGAGTTTAACCCTTCGTGTGCCCATATTTATTATTAGATTTAGAGAAAATGTCGCTATAGGCCTCAAGTAGATCTGGACTTTTTCCAGCGTAGCTGGGGTTAGTTCCTCAGAGATATGAATGGTAGGCAGAGTAATAACAATTAGTCAGCGGGTAGTTCATATCTGCCATAGATCCAATACAGTGAACTTGCTTGATGTTCTCAAGTGGGAATCAGCAGGCCTCTTCCATTCTCCTGGTGCTATTTTACAACCAGATCCTTTGGTGTGGGATTCATAAGCAGGATATTGATGGGTCGCTGATAGGCTGGGTTCAATACTCCTGGCAATACTCTGGGCTTTAAAGGATTAACACCATCAACGCTGGTTAGATGCAATAACAGTTGTGGGGGATTTTTAGGGTATTCTTAGTGTCAACTACCCTTTGTTCACCAGCCTTAATTACTACCTCTTCAGAAGCATAAAACGGAATACCCTCTAGGGCGCTCACTGTTTTGGCGCTTTTTTGTATTCCTCCCCACCATCATGTAGTTTAGAGGTAAGGAGGAGGCGTACTCAATTGTGAAAGTGTATTTTTTTACTAAGCTCGTTGTTGGTCAGAATTAGGAGAACCTCGTAGTTAATCATGAAGAGATAGCCCTGTTTCAAGTTAATGGTCCCATAATACTCAAGAATAAAATGAGTACCAATGAACATATAATAGCTATTTTTTGCTAAAGCCACCGCTTGATCCAATAGGAGGAGTTTCCCAAGTCTGATAAATAAAGATGAATAGGTTCCAATAGCACGCGTGCTGGTTAGTCTGGCTGTGCCAAAACTCTTGGGTATAGTCGAGGTCAGGGACCAGATTAATTTTTTTGATAAGTTTTGATGACACCACGTTCACAGGGGATTTAGCATCCAAGATAGCCATGACTCATACTCTATTGATGACTACCTCCACCTTGGTTAAGGCTCCACCCAGATTGGGGGAAAGAGCTAAGACCTCCTTGAGATGGAGAAAAGAGACAAATTGCTTGACTGCCTTGGGTATTTCTCTTGTATAGACTTCAGAGTATTAACACACTGGATGGATCAGATCAGCGCAGTAATGAGCTGACACTGTCACTGGCAGTAACAATCACCTTAAACCACTCAGCACTTGATGTAATATTTTCTACGGGGTATTCTAATCATTGCCACGCGCTCAGGGTTTAGCCTTTCTAGTACTCTACTTCAACTGGGGCTCCCAAGACATAATAGACAACATCCTCACAAACCTCTTCTGGTTCGTCATCAGAGGGTTATTGATGCACGTCATGGAGCCCATAGGACGTAAGGTAGGTTCAGGGATTCCCTTATTGCAGGATATCTCTGGGGTTTCTCATCTACCTTCTTAACTTCTGGAGGAGACGTTGGAATTGTAATGGCTCTTTATTTTGCCTTTGATTTAGCAGGTTTGGGCTGCACCATGGCCTCCAGGTTTTAAACTAGTGCATCTAGAGAAAAGGCTGAGGGGATAAAGACAGCGTCTTGAAGGGACATGATAATTGATCCATCTTAGAATACCGCTATGAAGAAAAAGTAGTGCAAGGCAAAGTGCTAACTGACTTCAGCTGAGATTTTGGAATATATGTTGGAGGGGAGCGCTGACCCATCAATGCCAATATGCTATGGCTATCCTCACGTGGTGGAGAAGCATCTCATTGCTGCAGCTCCGCTGGAGCAGGTTTCCAGTGGGACACAGCCATAGAAGAGGGTGATGGGTTAGAGTATATTTTCAACTCAGAGCTCCTTGCGTAAGGTTAAGTTCATAAAAGTCAGCCACCACTAGAAAAGCCTCCTTGATATCTCATACATTCCGGAAGGAGCGCTTGACTGAAGAGATATGCATCGCCAAAGAGGGATGAGGCGCCAATCTAACCAAAAGAAAAGCAATAGCGTCATCTAGAGTTAGCATTTTTGAAAGCAACAGAGGTTGAGCTTCACTATAGAATCGCTCAACAAATGAGGCAATTAATTCTCCCTTTTGTAGACTAAGGCATATAAAGACCTGTTTGCCTTTGAAAACTCTGTGTGGGGCCAAATTCTTCAAGAAGCGTTTGCTCAACCTCCGCAAAGGTGCTAAGTGTCCATGTTAGGAACCATTATTTCCTATGCCATACTACTCAAGCAGAAAAGGATGTACTTGGTTTTCTAATGGTCAGTTGCTCCTTCCATAGCAGATTTATAAACAAATAAAAAGTAGCCAATACTGTCCTCACCTGGGGTAAGCTTGTCTATAGAAGGGGGTTTATAAATACTAGGGTAGGCCATATGGAGCCATGAAAAAAATGCTGTTTGAGATTTTTAAGTCGAGATAAAGCACTGCTAGCTTTTGTTCAAGAGTAGCTAGCTTAGGTTCAGCTGTAGCAGGGAGGTTGTGAGGTTTACTTCCCTCAACGTCCCCCATTTAATGTAAATTTTTGTAGTGTAAAGGGGCCCCCTTTAGTAAGCACCACTTGTTGGAATTCCATCTTAGAAATGCTCATGGTGCTTTTGCACAGGATTAGAACAATTTAGCATGGTAAGTGTATTGAGACTTTGCAATAAAGTTAAAAATTTGGGGGTGGGGTTTATTAACTTTGTAAGTTAAAAACAAAATACTATAATTGTAGTAATATGTTATATTTTATAAGATTTTATTAAGTTAAGTTGGGGGTCAAAAAGCAAACCCCCCTATGATATTGCTGCTTAGTATTAAAACAACTCAATGCTCAAAATTGAGAGAGGCGTAGAATTCATTATAGGCTCTGAGTAGCTGAATTAGAAAAATATTGGCTTTTGACCTAAAGAATATTGAGACTCACCTCCTTCAACTTGTTGACGGATGGTGGGTCAATGACAGGTAAGATGAACCTGTGGGCAAAAAGTTATATTAAACCAATCATTTGGCATGAAAGTATTTGCACCTGGTGGGACCCCTCTGAGGCTATAAAAGTGGGTGGTTTCCACGTAAGTTCTTGAACAAAAATTGTAAAGAGATGGGGAGGACCCTCGGAATAGCTCCCCTAATTCCACCTCAGGCTCAGCACAACCCTCCCCTCGTCTATAGGGCTATTTGGCCGTGAATTAGGGTTGGAAGTACTACCCCAATTTGAGGGGTTCCACCAAAAATTGACCAGGTACTTTAGGGCGACATTATCTTTATTTAAACCTGAAACACTCTTATTACAAACTGGACAAAAAAATTTCAACACCCCCGCTTGACTAAATTACCAAGCAAGTGATAAGAATTTTAGGAAGAATGCTGCCTCAGGCTGTGGTCATAATTCAGCCATTGCACTCAATACTTCTTTAGTGGAGCTTGGTCTTGTCTACACTAAACACTTTATACTAATCTTGGCAAGGCGCTCATCTTTTCATTTCTTACTTTCTGCTGCTTCTCTTGAGCTAGGTTTCCTGAAGCATCATGCCATGATGGACTATTTTAGTCATACTCGCTGAAATATGAACTGGTCCACCTGTATTATCCCAGGATATGTCACTATGGCTACTTGTCACTCACATAATCTTCTCATCTGGCTTTACCAAGTCCTCAATCTAGCGCCTTGGGCCTCTTAACTACAGATCCAGATTCAACCTGAGCTATACTGCCAAGGACAACATTGTTTATTTTAAGTGCCTCGCCCTTTTCATGGTAGATCCAATTAATCTGAGCTGATACTGCCAAAAACAAACATAGTCTCTTATTACGCCATACTTTTATCCCTATTTCCATCATATTTCACCCCCTTTTCTCCCCACTAGACAATGGAAGGTGAGATCATCACCAGATCCTTTTGATTGTGGAATCATAATAAAGCGTAATATTATTTGATATATTTTTCTATTTTTTTCTTTAAGCATAATTTTCTAATAAATATTTTTTCATGTTTTAATCTCTCTATAAATCTTTTTCTATTTATTATTTATTTTCTTATTGTATTTTTAATTTTCCTTATTTTTTTTATTTGTATTTTTTCTTAAATTTAGTACTTCAAGTATTTAGTATGAATTAGTTCACTATATGACCATCCCTTCTGTTTTTATTGTGTATGCATCAGTTGCCAACTTAACAATAATCTTGAGTGGACCTAACCATATTGCGTCCAGCTTGTTTCTTCTTCTGAATCATGGGTATCACAATAGGCTACCCCACCCCCCGCATGGTACTATTTTAACTCTGTTCAGTTCTTTGCATCCATTTTCTTTGCTCTAATCCTTTTCTTCAGTGTTATGTTAAATGCCTGTGATTGCAGTTTGTTAATAATAATTAACAGCCAGGTTAAGTATGCTCTGCACTCATCCCCACAGCTGGTTTCATGGCTGAACTTTAAATTGGCGGTAGTGAGGCTCTTTGTCCATATAAAAGTTCAGATGGTGTTTTCTTTGTCACCGTATGATAATTAATTATATGCAAAGGTAACTGAATTCAGATAAACCCCCAGCAGAAGTTTTCTCTGCTACCAATTTTCTCAGCATCACAATAGTTTTCCATTTAATCTATCAACCATTCCATTTATCTCTGGGAGGTAGGTTATGAACACCTCTCCTCAGATCCCCATTATTCATTCAGTCTTAGGATCATTTATGACTTAAAATTAATCCATTATCACTTAATAAAATTTTTGGGCATTTATTCCAGTACACTACATGGTTCAATATGCATCTTGCTGTGCTTGTAGCATCTACTCCGCTTAAGCCTTCGTTTTAAATATCTAGTTAGATGGTCTATCACGACTATAATGCACTTTATTCCACACATACTAACACTTAAAGGTCACATCACATCTATTGACACCGGTGCCAAGTAAACCCAGGGCATACTAGACGTTGCCTCATCACATTCTTGTGCAGCTTTTGGAGTTGACATTCCATGAAACAGGCCAGATAATCCACTGAATTATATTTGATCAATCTCAATATTAGTAATGGCAAACATGGTCCATCATTTTTCTTAAGAAACCATGCCTGAAAACTTTGCACGCAGCTTGAATGATTTACACTTTTAAAATTTAGGAGCTGTGTACTCAAAAACCCTCAATAATTAGTACAAAATTTAAATTTCAGCTATGTGGCTCACTTTAGCCTCCAGTTTACTGCACAGGTTTCTGTTATGTGTGTTGTATAAGTTGTTGATAATACTTAGTTGTAGTTAATGAACTTGGTGATAGTTTAAAGACTATCACCTTAGTTGAGTTTCTCACACCCAAGTTAATTATTAGGTCCACGCTTACTAGTGCTTGTCCTTCTAACCTTGAAGGTACTTCTGGAATGTAAGGTGACTTCTCCCTCTGACTCTGCCTTCTGTTTAGACTAGACCTAGTATTAGGTTCAAAGGTCCTTCTTTTCTCTCTTAACGCAGAGCCGTGGAGATAATGACAGTAATAAAATAAACAAGGATATTCTATCTATCAACTCTAGTCCCAAGAGTAAAAAATACACTAAATGTATAACAATCTATATTATTATAAATTTTATGTTTCTATGGATCTGGATCTGCTTAATTTTATTAAAATATGAGGGAATTTATGAGAGGAATTCAGCGCCCAACTCTTCTGTAGGCACCTCAATTGGAAATGGCAACCCTCACCGATGAATCTACCTCCAGAGTCGCGCTCAATGATGATCTTTCTCATTGGTTTAGTCAGATTCCGCCACCAACCATCAATGTGACCTCTTCTGGGTTGAATCAAAGAATGTGTCCCAAAGCCTTCCCTCAACCCCAGCGTGTCACAATTATTAGGTTAACAACCTGCTTAGTTAATGAGACCTTTTTTCTATAAACAGCAGGTCGCATAATCAAAAGGTTAATGCACAAGTTGCTTAAAAAAGCGTTGTCAATCACCTAGCAACTAACAAGCCCCTTAGTTGATTGGTGACACTCTCCAATCAACTCCTACAAGTTAATTTAATTATCAATAGTAGAATGTATAATATAATCCCTTGTTTACTATTGGGGATCATCACTGAAAAAACATTGGTATCCCAGCGTGATCAAAACCCAGAGGATTAGTTTTTGTTTGCTAAAAGGATTTCCTCAAATTATAGTTATTTTATGCAAAAATAATTTCTACATCCCATAACAGGCCTCATTCCTTAGTGGACAATTAGATCTATTAAAACTGATAAAGCTGAGTAATGTGGGCTTACTGAAATCCAAACACTGCTCATTCTGTTAGCTTAGGGAATAAGTACCATTTTTATATCAATTGACTTGTATAGCTGTCTGTTCTTGTTTTTAGTATTCTCCATTGCTTTCTTCAGCGTGGTTTGGATCTCTCAGGGTTCATTCCCGATATTCCCTTAAATCATCAGTTGGAATAATCCATATGCTTGCTGTTATATGACATGAACAGAAGACAACCTTAATATTCTATCAGCTTACTGATGTGTTGCTCCTACTTAGTGTATAATTTCAAAGTCATAAGCTTGTATTACAAAGCTCAACATTCCAGTCGTCCCTCTAATTCATTAAGGTTAAGTAACCAGTGTGAAGATAAGTGGTTATTCCAACTTTGAAATGCTACCCATGAAATACACACTCAAAATTATTTTTCAGGCATAAACCATCATGAGGCATTTGTGCTCATTCATGATGTAGTCCCTTTCAGCTGGCTTTAATGTTTTGCAACATATGACACTTGATACTCTTCCCCCATCGTTGTCTACATGACTTTAAATGGCGCCAATCACAGTTAATGAAGCTTCTGTCTGAATAATGAATTTTCTATTAAAATTTTGGTAATCCATCACTTTACTAGTCATTGGGTATCATTATAACTCACCAAATGTTTCTTTAGCCTCCTATACCACATGAATCCTTTTTTGATACTTCAATAAATGGAATAATGGTTCAATAATTTAAGAAGAGTCCTTATGGAATTTGTGCTAGTAGCTGACCAACCCAAGAAATACTTGTATATCCTGAACAATCTTTGGGATTGATATCCACTCTTTGGACATTATTTTCTGCAACTGGTATTGTAGTCCACTTGAGTTTACAAAAAACCTTAATTACTAAAGCTCTTTATTAAATTGGCATTTTCTTGGCTCTTCTAGTAGTTTGCCATCACTAGATGCTTAAACACTTCCTCCAAGTGTTCCAGGTAATCTGAGATTGTCTTGATGAATACGTTGATATCATTCAAGTATACCAAAATGAAAGACTTTTTAAATCACAAATGATAGATTTATTACCCTCTGGAACATCACCGGCACATTAAACAATCCATGGTTCATTCTTGTCACCAGGTATAATCCTTGTGCATTAATTTCACACTTGATCTTGATCTTCTTTTGGCAAATATATCTGGTAATATTCCAAAATCAAGTCCATCGTAAAGCCTTACTTGACTTTCCCATAGGCAATCAAGCATATCAATCCTTGGCAGTGGATAGACTTCCTTTTTAGTGATTAAAATCTAACTGGCAGTAAAATAATTATCACGCAATTTGATCCATCCTTTTTCTTTACAATAAGGATTGGACTTGTCCATAGATTTGACAACAGAAAGAGGAGACCATGATCAACAGTTTGCTGATTTCTTTGCTTATCACTGCATCAGCTTCACTAGACTGGTAGACAGGTCACATTACTATTGGCAGATACTCCCATTGTCAATATTTGGATCACATTTTAGCGCATCTAAGGTCATGACATCCTAGGCAGATATCACCTAATATTTTTTATAATTGAAGCACCTCTTAGTTTTGTTACTATAATATAAATCAGTTAATTGCTCCCAATCATATAGTACAATGATGCTTTTGAAAGCATTCATCAGTAATCCCATTTTAGTTAACGTTACAAAATCATGAAACTCACTGATTTCCGCCGTCAAAATTACTTTCACAAACGCAATGACTTGATTCATTCTATTTTCCTCATCTTTCACCCAAATTATTCATTATCACTCTTATTTATCCATGGCCTGGCATTATATTCTCAGTGCTACCCATGTCTCTAACCTTGATTTACTTTATGAGGCAATGACTTCTCCATATACTGTCTCTGGGATTTCTAATTTTAGCCCTGGGTTAGTTAAGACTTGCATTACCAGTCTAATAGCATTTGTCATTTTTTTCTTCAATGACATCACATGGTTTTTGAGAATCTTCTTTGGTAAACCCTACTTTTTTGTCCACCCAACTTGTATTGGATGAGAACAATGCTGTCATTGTAAATTAAATCTATAAAATTTTTCTTCTTTTTCAGCAGCGTTTCTCCTTTCCGCTTATTACCAGGGACATGGGTTTATTTAAAAATTGTCATTTTATTTTCCTCAAAATCACACTTGACACCATACTTTTTTAGTAGTTCCAGCCTAATTAGCATGTCATAGTTTTGATTGACAAACACTATGGTGGGAGCTGATACCACCAGCAATCCGAACCTAAGTGGTAGTGTACTGTAGGCTACACAAGATATTGTTATAATCAGACCAGCAGTTCCATATTCTTTCTGGTGTTTTTATTTGGCAAAATCTTCATTCATTTCACTAACTTGATTGAGGTAATATTAATGACTCTCCACTATTGATTATCACCTGTACTCTTACTCAATTGACTATAATGTCCATATATTTACTATCAGAGTATTGTAATAAAAATCTTAATAAGTGAATTGCAGCATTATCTTAAATCTAAAGTATAAATCATTTGTGCAGATAAATTAGGTAAAATTCCATGATTGCGCTGATAGGTAAAAATTTCTTCACTTCATTGAGTCTCATCTTGAGTTATTCTTCAATGCTTTTGGCGGATTTGACCTTTTTTGCCAGCTGACGAGAATATGATTGAGCAACTTATTTCATAATTTTGAGGGTAATCCCCTTTGATTTTTCTCAAATAATTGCATTTACATCCTAATTGACACTTGGTAGAGCGGATAAAGAGTTTTTTTATCTAAACATAATTAAAGATATCCAGGTCTTCTTTAAGTATATCTGGGGGAATATGTTTGATTGTAGTACTAAATTGTTCATTATCTAGACTGCAAGTCCTTTTCCTGAATCTTGACCAGCTACCTTCTATTTAGCCTGTACCAGAGTAATTTTCTCTTTAGGCTCCTTCATCCAACATTGAGTGGTGAGGTGTCCAGGTTTTCCACATTAGTGTCGTCAGATCTGAGTCTTGTCCGCTCATTTTTTGACCTTAAGCTTTTTTCCCGTCACAACTCAGTATTGTTGCTCTTTATTGGTCTCAGCAAATTTATTGTATTCTGATTTCTAGTATTAGTGGACTTAAAAGCTTGATTAGGTGCTTTGAAGTTTGCTACTAATATCTTTAGATGATCCACCATCTTCAATGTGGACATCTGAGTTACAAGCACTAACTTCATAGTGTGATTCAAGTCTTGATGGTCCAAAGCACTGCTTGCATTGTGATACGTAAATCAAAATCTGATAATACTTTTGCATTGGCCAGGATTTGTGACTCCTAGTAAAATCAGTCACCAAAAGCTGCTAAAATCTTGCCCTTTATGAATTAAATGATTATAAACTTCTTTTTACATTTGGACAACCCACATAAGACTACTTAACTCTGTCATTTTTGCTTCTTTGGCTCTACTATATGTCCAGTTGTCCCCATTAAAATGGGGCAAAACCAGATTTTGGCAATTGGTTTCTAGGCATTCCAAAGTTACAGTCCTCTATATGATGCCTTACTTGATCATTGTCGTCTCAAATAGGCGGAAAACCGCTGGTGCATTATCCCTGTGAAATGTGGGTTATTTCAGTATTTTCCATAATTTTTCTGTTGCTCCGCTGTCAGGGGATTTCTGCTTGGCAATCTGACTAACAATAGGCATGACTTTGGGATCCTTTTTAAAACTGTGGAAAATGATCCATATATATTTCTTGGTGGTTGTACCTTCTAAGTTCATGAATATTATTGCCAGCTTCATTAACCTCCATTTTAGTGTCATCACACTTGTGTTTTTCAAGTTCTTCTATGTGCTCCATCATCCCTGTCATGTCTTCATGAATGTGATGTAAGAATTCTCTATCCGCTTCCCATTCAGTCTTCTGAAATAATATTTTTTTGATTAATTTGGCCTCTTTTATTTTCAAGGAGGTGACCTTCACATAAAGATTGTTGTTGACTTTCCTGACTTGCTCAATCTCTTCCTCAGTTTTTCCCCTATTCCACTAAAGTAGCAAAATAGCTTGTGACAACAAGTTAGTACAATCTTATTAATAGTTTCTAGTTTCATCGAAAGCTTCTTAAGTTTGTTTGTGTAAGACATTGTTGATGTGGTCATCTATTGATTTTGCTTAAAACTCAACTACCCCCTGTAGTGAGCACCAAATGTAGAAATTTGGGAGCTGTGTAATCAATTACCCTTAGTAATTAGCACAAAATGTTAGCTTTCAGCTATGTGGCTCACTTTAGCTCCCCAGTTTACTGCAAAGGTTTCTGTTATGTGTGTTGTATAAGTTGTTGATAATACTTAGTTGTATTTAGTAAAGTTGGTGATAGTATGAAAACTATCACCCAGTTGAATTTCTCACATCCAAGTTGATTATTAGTATAACTCTTTACTGGTGCTTGCCCTTCTAATCCTTAAAGCTAAAGTCTGGAACGTTAGGGAACTTCTCTCTCTGACTCTTCCTTCTGGTTAAACTTGACCTAGTATCGGGTTCAGAGGTTCTTCTTCTCTCTATTAACACAGAGTCCGTGGAGATCAAGACATCAATTAAAATAGACTAAGGATATCCTATTATTCAACTCTACTCCCAATAAAAAACATAAACTAAATGTGTAACAATTCAAACTACAAAAATAACTAAATGCTAAGGATCTGGATCTGGGTCTGCTTTATAAATAAAAAATGAGGAAATTAAAGGTGAATTCGGTGCCCAACTCTTCTGTTGGGACCACTGAAAATGGCAGCCATCCCTGATGAATTAATCCTCCATAGTTATGATTAACAATTACCTTACTCATCAGTTTAGACAGATATCACCACTGACCATCAATGCGACCTCTTCTGGGTTGAATCAAAATATGTGGCCCAACGCCTTCACTCAACCTCTGCGTGTCACCCTTATCAGGTTAACAACATGCTTAGGTAATGGGACTTTTCTTACTATAAACAGCAGGTGCAATACCTAAAAGATCAAACAAAAGATTCTTATCAGAGGTGTCATCAATCGCCTAGCAACTAAAAAATCCTCAAGTTGATTGGTGACAATCTCCAATTAACTCCTACAAGTTAATTTAATTATTATTATTAGGATTAATTATTGATTCCCTTGTTTATTGTTGAGGGTTATTCCTGACAAAACATTAGTAGCCTGGCAGGATTTAAACCCAGTTGTTGGGATTTTGGTCCACCTTTCCGGTTTCCTAGGATATCTGTTGTTTATTTAGAGGATAAATCTTATAGTAAATGAATTATAAACTAGTTTATTTTGATATTGGTCTAATAATGTCAGCATATTTTAGGTAATTCTCTGGACTCAGAAACATTGTAATTTAACCTTGAAAATTCTTAAGAATCTATCAAGCAGAGTTACTGACAAAACTGAGGCATCTAGTAGCTGATTATTTATTGACTATTAGGTGCACCATTTTTGGATTAGTCCGGGTTTCATCACCAGCTGATTGGGAATTTAATCAGCAGTTGTGAGACGAGTGATGCCACCTGCAACTATCAAATCAATAATTTGTTTCACGACCTTCTATAGTGGGAAGAGATTCCCATTACCTAAGTAGGTCGCTAGCCAAATGTTGTTGGTTCAATTTGATTAAGCAGAAACATTTGGGGAAACGCTTTATGGCTCTTTCCGTTTTCAGGCCACTGGGATGTCCAACAGAAGAATCCTTAGCATAATGCGGAAAATTATCGCTGGAAGAAACTGCAAAGGGTTAATTCAACAGCAATGGCTGCCATTTCTTGACTGAGGCGCCATCCGTGTAGTTGGGTGCCAAATTCCCCTATAAATCACCTAACATTTTTTAATTACAAAGCAAATTATACACTAGATCTCAATAGCATTAGAATTTCTATTCATCTTAAGTTTAACATTAATGTAGTACAATAATTGGTCACTCTTTTGTGTGATAAATAATAAGGATTGGATATCCTTAGAAGAGAAGAAAACCTTTTACCGCAGATCACCACCAACTCAGCGTGATAACTAAGGCCAGAATCTCTGAATATGAGATTGGATTTTATAAGCCAGGATAGGGAAGAAGTCCGTAATTGTCAACATAATCAGTACATTGTGGATCATTTCATGTTTAGCGTTGGACTTTAATCAAATGGGTTTTTTATTCAGCTATGATATTAGTCTTCATACTATTATCACCCATATATTTATCTTACTATTAAGCAACGTGAATTGTGAACATAACTGAACCTGTGCAGTTAACTTCTGGAAATCATCAGCGAAGAAGCCAGATTTTAAGAGTTGGTGTTCACTAAAGGGGGTAGTTGAGTCAAATAATCCAATCCACAATGTCATATAAGGACAAATTAAGAAATCTATGGACTAATTGGTATACTTCAATAAAGAGGGCCTTAGATTCAGCAGAACATAGAGAATTTGCTTCTCTAGAGGATAGAGTCACTAAGAACGAGGAAGGAGTAGAAGAAGTTTCAAACTTTAATAATGAGCTACTCAGAAAAAACAAAGTCCCTAAAAAAGAAGGAGAGTTGATCAGAGAAGTTTTATTACTGAAAACGGAAGGGAAGCAGATTGCATTTGATTGCGGCCACTCATCTTGAACATGGAATGTCCAGTAAAACAAGTTGACGAACTGAAGGATCAGAAGTGTGAATGCAAGCCCTTTATGCAAATGACGCCAAAGAAATACTCCAAAAACTCCAGTTGGGAAGTCAGCAAATATTTTAAATATGCCAACTGCATGTGCTACCATTTTGTGATGACACCAAAGATTACTCCTCTAGTCAGTTGGGCAGCTGAGCTGTAAGTGGCGGCCAGAGAAAAATTTGGAGGAATTCAAAGACACGCCAAAGCTACCCACTTTTCATTGGATAATGCTCCTGCGTTCTTCCTCCTGTTTGACATAACTATGTTTGAGTGTGGTGATAGACAAAAAATTCTAACAGTCGTGACTTGCTTGTATACTGACTGCCAAAACTTGGTGTTACCTCATCTTGAGGGAGACAGCTGGTCTTATTCTTAAACCAAGGCTGCAATTATGAAGGAGTTTGGAAAGCGCTTCCATATGTTGAAACACAAGC
Source organism: Massospora cicadina (assembly GCA_022478985.1). Lineage (NCBI taxonomy): Eukaryota > Fungi > Entomophthoromycota > Entomophthoromycetes > Entomophthorales > Entomophthoraceae > Massospora > Massospora cicadina. Next base: position 266,702 of record JAKSZP010006599.1, on the reverse strand, counting down.
AAGAATTCATAGGGATCCAATTCTTGAAAGATGAAACCTTAGTGATTTTTTCTGACTGATTCTACAAAGAATCACAGATTTTGGTCAGAGTGAAAGGCTTAAGAAATTTTGACACATGGATCGCGTTGCAAGCGGCTCTATGGCCTTATTGCATTTTGCATCAAATGATGTTGTAGGGCTTTGTTGTCCTCTCTGAAGATCAGGGCCTTTGAAGGCTGTTTGATTATGAGTTGAACTTAGGTCCAGCGGAATCTCTTGGTGACCAGGTTCCCTAAGTCAATCTCTCAAAAGGAATTTTGTCGTTGAGGCTACTCTGTTTGCTCTGAACAGGCAAGGTCTTCAGGCAGAATAAACACTAGTAAAATACTAAGATATTAAAGGATATTTTATTAATCAAAAACTGAGATATTTATATGCGCCAAGATATTCTGGTTTTCCTAAGAGGAACTTTGTGTGATAATCGGGAATGTGTAGGGTAAGGTGATCTCTTTACAGATGTGGCAGGTGAAATAAGTTTTCTTTGAATCTGACTCTCTTTAGCTAGGGCGTTTGATTCTGGGGATCTCCAAATGGCAAGATCTTCACTAGTTGACTCCGTACCTCAGTTAGAAAGATTGGTGGGTCCTTCTGAAAGTAGAGTTTCCTTTTTCCCATTTAGGATTTCATTATCCTTTGTAGTACAGTGGTTAGGATTCTCTGCTTCCTCCGGAGAAGCTGGAGCTCAAATCCCACTCAGGCTTGTCTGAATCTCATGACTTCTGACAGATGTCTTCTGTGCTAGTCACCAAAATAACCACCTTGCAAATGGTGGATCGCTGAAGATGTTAGACGCCACGTTTGAGGTCCCTAATCAAAGCTACAAGCTTAGACCGGTCAGAAATATGAATACCACCAAATTCTCTGAACCTGCTAAGAAATATACCCATTCAATGAGTTCAAAAAATAAACCTGAGGGGCTCAAATGGACAGACAAGAGCAATATGCGCTGTCACCAGTTCTGGGGAAGGTCCACTTTGTTTAATGCTTCAGCAAGAAGCCTAAGAAGCCACTTAATGTGGTGCAGATAAGGAAGTCAAACCCACACTAGAGTTGGGAAAAGGTCCCACGTCCTAAATGGGGAACAGTATAGAGATGTGGTTAAATTAATTCATCCCAATAGCATGAACAAAGACATTGACATTAGCAATCTGTTTGTCAATGATGATGCATCAGACCAGCTCTATCAAGTGGTCAACCTAGATGTTGATGCTGTTACCAGAGCTGGAGCAAAGAGGATCAACCCAAAATAATTAAGGAGTTCACTCGCCCATATGCATGCCAGCTAATGGTTAAGACCCAATCAACTGAGAATCTGGACGAAATGGCCAAGGTCAATTTAGATGAAGTGAACCTGTCAATTTCCTTAAGCGCAAACAAGAGATCTTTTCCTGATTTGTTGGCGCAAATAATTCACACCTTTGATTTGGAATATCACGATTCTTTACACTCAGTTGAACTGTCTTACAATACTCTGAGTGTACATACACTAATATAATGGTCAATTGAGTATGGGTGTGAGAATTATTGACAGCGGGGCACCAATTAATATTGGCTCAACCAAGTTAGTGAAGAAAATTAAAATCTCGCACAATTTGGAACACAAGAAAGAATATGGGACTACAGGTCTAATAATACCATCACCTTTGGAGCGTACAGTGCATTACCATTAAGTTTTGGATTTTTGGTGGTATCCGCCCCAGCTATATTTTTGGCAAATTAAAACTACGAAATTCTAATTGGGACAAAGCTTTTAAGGAATTTCTAGAGTTAAATGTAACTTTGAGGACAATATGTTGACCATATTGGATCAAACGCTGCCGCAGGTTTATTGGAGGGACAGGGAAACTCCGCTTACCAGGAGAAACAATTTTATAATCTGATATACAATGATGACATTATCCCAATCCACTACCAATTGGCTGAATGAAAGCGGAGAGAAATGCCAAAAGAAATAATGAAAATTGGGAATTCTATTATAAAAAAAGACGTTGAACACCATACCTCCAGGATTGCAGATTATAAACAATACGGGATTGACTTTGGAAATACTTAGGCAACTGTATGGAGAGGTTGGTAGTCCATGGAAGAAGTCCAAAATAGAGCCATGGGTGGCACCTGAAACAGTGATTCCAAGCCATGGAAATTCTGAGTTCTCCTGGAGAATCTGAGCGAAAACTGATGAAGATTGAGAAAAATCTGATCTTTGCGTTTTCCATCTTATCCTGATAGCGGAATTGAGAAAATTTTATAATCTTAAAGCCTTCACCAAGATTAGATTGCCAGTAGGGGTTGCCAATATTATCAATTTGTTGATTGACTGAGAGCAACTTGCTTTATTGATAGAAAGACAGCAGGAGGAGGTGTTCAAACTATATAAAAAGTATTAATAAATCTTCTCCCAGGATGACCACAATTTGTGATGTGCAAAGAACATAATCCATAAAGTCAACACTGGGGAAAATTTACCAATATGGTATGAGACCAAATTTATGGTCAAAGGCAGCCAGAGTGGTAGTGGAAGAGGAAACCAGCAAACTAGTGGAGCACTGGATCCTAGTCTTGTTGTCAAGCCCCTGTGCAAGCACTATCTTGATATGAAAGAAGAAAATGGCTCTAATTGGTTGGTGATCAACTATCAAATATAAAAAAGATATTGAAGAAGGATTTTTATACAGTACCATGAAGCAAGAATGCATTAGAACGCTTGGAAAAAGTGAATTATTTTTCTGAAATGATTTAATCTTGGGATATTGGAAAATATATTTTCCAAATAAAGACCAAGAGAAGTGCGCAATCATAACCGGCAGGGGCTGTACCAACAACTTGGACGCCCCAAGATCTTTTTAATGCGCCTGCAACGTTTAAAGCGCCATAGACGCCATATTAAATGACCTGAAGTTATCCTGCGTCTTAGTGTTGGGATTTTTGCCACATTCTCAGCCTGCTAGATTACCAGGAATTTCTAGGTGAAAATTCCCTAAGGCGATGTAAATTGGAAATCGGTTGGCCCAAGTTTCAGAGTAACTACGTTTGGGAGATTTTGGGATATTTACCTGGTTGTATCCATTGGGATCAATCTGGACAATTACTTAAGATCTCATCTGTTGGAGTTACCAATGAAATAGGGGCATCTGATAGTGATTAACTATCAGGTGTACCAATTGGTATTAGTCAGGTTTCATCACTGACTGATTGGGTTGGATAGCAAGTTGAAAGGCGAGTGATGCCGCCTGCAACTAGTGAATCAATCAGTTGGTGTGTGACCTTCCTTAATGGGTAATAATTCCCATTACCTAAACAGGTCGCTATCCAAATATGGTTGGTTCACTTGGATCAAGAGGAAAACGTTAGGGACACGTTTTCTGACTCTTTCCGTTTAGGTCTCAAGGATGTCCAATGATGAAATCCTAGCCAGAATGGGGAAGACCATTTCTGCTGAGACGATGATGGGTGATTTAATGGCAATGGCTGCTATTTCATTGTAGAGGTTTCAACCGAGGGTTAGACGACCAAATCCCCACTATAAATTCCCTAGGATTCCCTATAATAAAAAAGAGGAGTAATTATGAAAACAGAGTTATATAGTTCTAAGTTATTCATCTGTTATAAAGTTTAAGAAGTAAACTATCATCAGCTTCCATTATGCTATTCTTCTCAAGGATATTATTGCTGTGTGCAATAATTGGGAGACACTTCAAAAAGAATAAATATCAGAGCAGGGATCTAGAGAAGAAGGAGACACAATCGGGGTTTGCTCCAACTGTGTGTTGGACCAAAGAGACTGTCACCAGGGAATCTCAGCGAAGATCAGGTTGGACAGAACAAGGGAACAAATCCCTACGATTATGACATCACAAGTATTTAATTGTGAATAATGGCTGAGCGTTTGGCCAGAATATAAGAATTTATACTCAACTTTGGATAATAGTTATCATACTATCATTGGACAATAATCTATTAACAATATAATGCAACAAAGTGCATGAGGAAACCAAACCTATGCAGTAAAAAGATTACTAGGGTTGTTTGCCAATAAATAACCTTAAAGTAAATTTTTACAAGTTGGTGCTCACTACAGGGGTACTTGAGTTGAAGAATTTATAAAAATGTCACACAAAGATGAGTTATGCAAACTGTGACTGAGTTAGACACTGTGAACCAAAATGCCCTAAACTCAAAGGACCATAAGGAATTCATGGCCTTGGAGGAATGAGTCGCCAAGGTGGAGGAAGGGATAAATAATGTTGCAAGCTTTGGGTGTGAGCTACTTGGGAAAGTAACTTCGTTGAAGAAGAAAGAAGGGGACCTTGTTTGAGAGGTTTTACCTGAAAATGGAGCAAGACGTGGATCATGTTCGATTTAGAAATTTTGGTGCAGATATAGAGCGATTAGTTAAACAGGTGGAGGAACTTAAAGCTCACAAATGTGCTTGTGAGCCCAATATGGCAGGCAATGCCAAATAAAGAAGTCCTAGAATGATACTTGGGAAGTCAAATACCCCAAGGAACATGCCACCTGCTTTTGCTGCCATTTCAGAGATGACGCCTGAAGTCACTCCTCAAGTTAGCAAAGTGGCTGAACTGAGAGAATCAGCCAGAAATAACTCAGAGGAATTTAAGGCAATTCTTAAATTTACAATGTTCCATTGGGTAACGCCCCCACATTTTTCTGACTGTTTGACATGACCATGTATGGCTATGGGGACGTTAAAAGGTGTTGACAGTCATGAATTTCATAGACACTGACTTCCAGAACTTAGTGTTGCCTCCTGGAGGGGGACAGTTGGTAGTATGCTGAGCCAAAGGAAGCCATCATGAAAGAGTTCAGGAGTCCAATGTGCATGTCAAAGCGCAAACAGGAATTTATGGGAATCCAGTTCCATAAAGACAAGTCTCTAGCAAGCTTCGCAGATTGGTTTTACAAGGAGTCACAGATTCTGGTCCGAGTGAAAGTACTAGATGACTTTGATACTAGAATCGCATTGTAAGTGGCCCTTTGGCCCAATCACAATTTGCATTGCATGATCTCTTCCGTGTTCGTGATGGAAATACCTACCTTGCAAATGGTAGATAATTAGAAGATTTTGGGAGCGACATTTGATGCCCTAAATAGAAGCTTTAAATCTAATCCAGTATGCAATCTGAATCCCATGAAGGGAAATGAAGGAGCTATAGAGACGACTAATCAAACTGTGCTAGGGAATAAGATTGAAGAATTCAGACAGTTGGATAAGAAGGAAAAGATTTGCTACCAATGTGGCAGGAAGGGACATTTCGCCATGCACTGTAAGAAGCTGAAGGATCAGATCAAAGTGGTCCAGGCGAAAGAGACAGAAGCCACCAAGGAATTGGAAAAAGGGGCCGTGGCCTAGATGGGGAACAGTCTAGAGCTGTTGAAAAGCCTGTTCCTCCTGACATTATGACCAAAGAAATTGATATCAGTGATCTGTTTTAGATGATGAGCAGGATCAGCTGTATCAAGTGGTCAATTTGGATGTAAATGCTGTGACAAGAGCCAGGGTGTGGGAATTTATATGACCACATTATCCAGCTTGTGAATTATCTAAGCTTAAATTAATTTAAGATAATTGGTTCATTTATTTAATTTAGCTTATTGATTAAGCTTTGAGATGTTAATTGATTATTCTGTCTCTTCAGCAATAATCACTGATTAAATGGTTAATTGTAATTCTCATAGAATTATATCTGATGATAATTATGATTACAATTTCATCAGGGATTGTTGAAGACAATTTGGAAATGAGTAAATTGACTCAAAATGGGTAATTACTCATGAGAAATCATCAGGTTTGGTAGCTGACATGTGGGCTGATATGAGTAGCAATTTAATTACACTGTTCATTGTAATTATCATCTGGAATAATTCCCAAAATTGAACCAATATCCCTTTTCTGTCAGCTAGGCGTGCTGAGACCATTGTGGATATCCCTTTTCATTGGCTAGGCATGCCAAGAATCTCATGGTTACCACGAATACCCCTAACATATGTCCTTCATCATTTTACCCTATAAATATTCCATCACTTTTAATGATAAAAACCTTAGTACTATGAATACTTTATAGTTTTTAATTGTGGATTGTTTACTTCAAAGTGAAGTTGTGAAGAAGTCTTTCTGTCTAAGTATCAACGCCAGAGTGAGGCCAAAGTCACTTAAATTCTTATATATTGCCAGAGTGAGGCTGAAGTCACTTCAAACCTTATATTGCCAGAGTAGGGCCGAAGCTACCCAATTATCTGAACTTGACTAGGCTAATTGTCTTCATACAATTAGCAAATTTGCGTTTATTCCCAGAGTCAATAGTTAAGCAAACCTGTGCACCAGTAGAAACCCCGCAATTTTTTACACGTGGTGCTCACTACAGGGGCTGAGTAAAGTTTATAAGAACATAATAACGCCAGATTATCTAACTAATATGGAACATTGAAGAAATGAAGAAACAGGATCATCAGCAAGCCACTGGGGAAATATGTAATTAGAGGCTGGAATGATGGTGGTTCCAAATCATTCATCTATCAACAATTGGAGTAAATGAGAGCGCCGTAACAATTTATAAACCACCTTCAGAGTAAATCTGAGAAAATATACCCAGCATCAGTGATATCCTAATGAGAGGATTCCAAATTTTTTTGACTGATACCTTAGACTGAATCTGTGGATTATTCCACCACACTACCAATCAGGAATAGTGAAGATGACACTTTGCAAAATTCCTTAATATGAACACTTCAAAGTTACTAGGACTCTTGGAGCATTGGCAATATCAGCGATTATAATATCAAATATGTATAGCCAACTACCCAAAACATGAGAGCCATCCAAGCATGGCAGCAGGCAGTGATTGCCAATCTTGTTGAGTATACCCAAAACAACAGCATACAACAGCAGGCGCTGATGTAAAGATAGATGTCAGTTTTCAGCAGATTCGCGCTGTTTTGGATTCCACATCACAGTGTGTCCATCAATCACACACCCAAATTAAGAATTTTGGTGGCTGAGCTGAATAAAAAACTTTGGGGGATAGTCAAGGAGATTATCAACCAAATCAGGTTTAATTACTGATGGAAACAAGATGTGGACAAGCATTGCCAATTAGCTGAATCAAATACCACTGATTTGATTTGAGCTCAGGAGGCAGCTGTGCCAATGGCTGCAGCCAACGCCAAAACTCACACGGTCATGCTCAATTTGGTCAAAGGAAGACAGAAAATTAAGAGTACAGTCAACAATATGGAAAAAAAATTTGAATGACTCAACAAAGAGATGAGAGCCAAAATCAATAAGCTTTATACAGAAAAAGAAATTGTCTAAAAGAACACTTTAGTATCAGCAACTCAATCTGAGTTAGATTTGTTGAAACTCAAAGTCATTAAATTAAATGATAAAATGTCCAAATACAAAAAAAGAACTTTGAATTGTATGAGCATTTATTCCATGTCCAAACCTGAGAGGGCAAGCTGCAGAAAGAAGTTGAAACCCTGAAAGCAACTTTACAGGGGGAAGTTTATAAAAATTGTCAACTTCAGGAAAATGACAAAAAACGCTTGGCTTGGGAAGATAAAATCCTGAGATTATTGGATGACCTCAAAGACTATAAGTTTACTTGTTCACGGGATGAGTACCATGAGGCGAATTTATTTGAGGAGGAATCGGCATTCATTGAAGCAGAGAGTATTGCCAACAGCACCATCCAATCTGTGTGGGAAATGCCCCTGACCATTGCGGCACTTCCTGAAGTAACACCCAAAACAACTCCAGCATCTGCTCAAATCCTGATTAAAAGTGCTGGAGTAATTATTGTTAAAGATCTCAAGAGTACTCCAAAGTTGCCCATTTTCCATTGGGATAATGCGCCTGCCTTCTTCAGGTTATTTGAAATGATGATGTACAGTTATAGTGACCAACAAAAAGCTGTCACCATCATGAATTGTCTCGATACTTCATGCCAAAACCTAGTTTTGCCTTACCTTCATGGGGAGAACTGGAATTAAAAGGAGGCGAAGGAGGCGATTCTGACCAAATTTGGTAGTCCAAATAAGATGGCAGCTCAGAAACAAGAATTCATGGGCATTCAATTTAAGAAGGACAAAACAGTGGGTGTGTTCACCGATCATTTCTATGAGGAAGCACAGATCCACAATGGGGCCAACATGATAACTGATTTTGATGGGAGAATTGTGATGCAGAACGCGTTGCACCCTCATCGAGAATTGCATCGAATGATGTCATCCACTTAGACCAGTAAATACATCATTGCTCAAATGGTAGAACACCTAAGGGTTCTATTAGCAACGTTCAACGCACCAAATTGGACATACAAGCTGAATAACCAGTCAAACAATAATAAGGGACCAGGACAATTCCCTGAAAAATCCAGAAATTTCAACAATCATGGTAATCAAGAAATAGAATGAAGGAGCTAGACCATTCAAGCCTTGGTTAACTAGCAATAAGTGTGGACAGCCTGGTCATTTCGCCAACAACTGTGGACAACACAAACCAAAGGATCAGGTTAACTTAGTCCAGCATAAGGATAAACAGGAAACTTCCAACGGGCAGTGAAAAGACCATGCAATCTAGATGTGGAACAGTCTAGAACTGCAGGTAACCAAGTTTCCCCGGATAAATCAGATGGTTTGGACAAGTTGGATCTATTTGTGGATGAGCCTGAATTAGATCCCCTTCATCAGATCGTATACCAAGATGTAAACGCAATAATGAGATCAAAATCAAAGGGGATTGATCCCAAAATTATACAGGAAGTAGCTCGCCCGTATGCCTGACAGATAGTGGAGAAGGTCTAAAATGCTGAAGATGAGATGGACTTATTGAATACCAAGTTAGACGGAGTTAATGTATTGATTCCAATTGGTACAATTCGAGAAATGTACCCCAATATATCAGCTCAGTTAAAACATACTCTGGATTCAGCCAATGAATCTGTTATACATGCAGTAAACAATAGCTTATCTTATTTTTCTGAGAGCACGTATACAGATATATTGTTGAACTGAATCCCCGTCAGAGCAATAGTTGACAGTGGAGCGCCAATCAATATAGTATCAACCAAATTAGTAAAGAAATTAAAGGCCAAACCAGATTTAGAGCACCAAAAGCAGTACAGGATGGCAGGCCCTGACTCTACAACTTCCTGTGGGGCTTATAGCTCTCTACCACTACAGTTTAGATCCTTGGTCGTATTGGCACCAGTGATTGTTCTAGACAACCAGAATTATGATATACTCATTGGCACTGACTTCATGCAGAATTATGGGGTCTAATGTGACTTTAAAGAAGACACTTTGACAATTTTTGGGGCAAATGTTGCTGCTGGTCTATCAATGCGAGGGGAAAGTGCCCCTCATTAAATGAAATAATTTCATCAATTTAGTCTATAAGGATGGAATACTACCTATCAGTTACAAATTAGTTGGAAGAAAAGCCCAGAAATTGCTTAAATATGTAAATGAGAATCGTGGAATCCCAATCTGTTCTAAAGAAGATGTCATAATTCAGCCAGGAATACAGCAGATCATAGAGACTGGACTGAATTTGGAGATCCCAGAGCAGTTATATTTGAAAATTAAAGCCCCTTGGCAACAATCGAGGATCAAACCTTGGGTAGCCCCTAGGAATTTTAATCCCTGGTCATGAGGAGATTCAGGTCCTTTTAGCCAATCTGGGAAAATCTCCAATAAAGGTCAAACGACGCCAGGTGGTTGCATTTTTCCAACTAAAACTGGTATCAGAGATACGTTCCTTCCACAAATTTGATGAATTGGATGAATTGGGACTTCCAAAAGAAAATAATGGGAATATCCATATGCTAATTTAAATGGGATCGGTTAGCCAGATTAATGGAGGGCCAGAAAGATGAAGTTCTGGCATTATTCAAGAAATACCGAGTTATTTTTGCGCAGGATGACCATGATCTCAGGTGTGCAAAGGATGTTTTACACCAATTCAATACTGGGGATGATGGGCTGATTTGATTGAGGCCTATTTGACAGTCCAGGGTGTCAGAGGCAGTTGTTGCCGAGGAAATTGAAAAACTCTTAGATCATGGAATGCTTGTACCGCCATCCAGCCCATGGGCGAGCCCTATATTAATAGTTAAGAAGAAAGATGGTTCAAATTGAGTTGTAATAGATTACTGACGGTTAAATAAAATCACAAAAAAGGACTTGTACCCCCTGCCTAGGATTGATGATGCTCTGTATCAGTTAGGAGGAGCCATGTTATTCTCTGCCATGGACTTAATCTCTGGATATTTGCAGATAGGCATGCCCCCAGAAGACCAAGAGAAGTGTGCTATTATCACAGCACAGGGGTTGTACCAGCTGACGAAGATGCCTCAAGGCTTATGTAATGCCCATGCGACATTTCAACGGGCTATGGACACAGTTTTGTCAGATTTGAAGCTGTCCTGTGTCCTGGTCTATCTGGACGACATTAATGTATTCAGCCTCATGTTTACCAATCACTTATAACATTTTGAGGAAGTGTTCAAAAGACTGGCTTTAGAGAATCTCAAAACCAAGCCAAGAAAATGCTATTTCTTTAAGGAGGAATTAGAATACTTAGGATTTATAATTAACGCCGAGGGACTTAAGCCCCAAGTCCAAAAGATAGAAGCAATTAATTGGATGTCAGTCCCTAAGAGTGTACGCAATATTCAAGTTTTCCTCAAAATGGTTGGCTACTATCGCCAATTCATTAAGGATTTTGCAAAAATAGCTGAGCCACTTTTCCACCTATTGAAAGATCCAAAGAAGGGATTCATCTGGAATGATGAGGCTCAACTTGCATTTGATGAATTGAGGAAATACTTAATGACGAGTCTGATTTAAGTTACCCAAATTTTGAGAAGCTATTCATTATTCAATCAGATGCGTCGCTGATGGCAATAGGAGCCATCCTTAGCCAAGTGGATGACAAGGGGGATGAACACCCCGTGGGGTATGTCAGCTGACACTGTCAAAGGCTGAGAGGAACTATACGGTTACAGAGCAATAATGTCTTGTGGTTATCTATGAATGCAAGCAGTTTCAAGTCTATATCCACGGAATACACTTCAAGGTTGTGACTGACCACGCCTCTCTCCAATGGCTTCATAACCTGAAAGAACCAGAAGGGAGATTGGCGCGGTGGGCTTTGAAGTTACAGGCCTACAACTTTGAGATAGAACATTGGGTGGGAGATAAGAATCAGAGTTCTAATGGTCTGTCTAGGTTGCCAACCGTTCTTGCTGTGCAAGATCGTGCTGATGACCTATTCAAGTGAATGATCCATGGGGAGTTGCAGAAGAGCCAATCAAATTCAAATAGCGTTAAAGAAATCAATGGAAAATACCAAGCTCATTAATGGACAATTATTCAAAATAATAATGAAAAGAGGCTTTTTATTTCTGAAACCATTGGAGTGCACTGAGATAATTCAAGCTGCCCACAAGATCGTTGGACATGGTGGGTTAAAGAAGATGCTCGAACATATCTGGCAATACTACTACTGGGAGTCCCTTAGTTTCAATGTTGCCAATTAGATCACCTGTTGCGTTGAATGTCAGATCCATAAGCCACATAAGAACGTGACGAATTACCAATTAGTAAACCCAGGTTTTGCATGGCACACGGTTTCAATTGACATTATGGGGCCACTAAGTGCGAGTACAGGCGGTGTACATGATAATAGTAGCGATTGACCACCTTACAAGATGAGTTGAAACCTGAGCCTTGAGTCGAGCAGATGCCTTAAGTACTGCCAAATTCATCCTGGAGCAGGTGTTATACCAACATGGGTGTCCTTCAAGTGTTGCTGAGTGACAATGGGACTAATTTTACCTCATTCATAATTCCACGCCTGAATGAATTAATGGGAATTAAGGTGGTGGTGTCTGCACCCTATCAGCCTGAAACAAACGGAGTTGTGGAATGAGTCAATGGGACACTTGCCGCTATGCTAAGGAAGTTGATCTTAGTTAAAGCGTCATCTTGGGCGTCTTATCTAAGTTTGGTAACTATTGCATATAATATCAGTTTCCATTTGGTGGCAGGAAAAACGCCATTCAAATTATTGTATGGTCATAGAGCAGCATTGCCACAAATTCTCTATTCAGAAGTGGAGCCAACTCTGGGGATGAGCGCGGATAAATATCTATATTGACTCACAAACATATTAGTGGATCTCCAATCTCAAGCCTGTGTTACAACGATTAAGAGAAGGATTTAGGCCAAAAAAGCCAATGATAAGAGTCAATCCACTCTTAGGTAATTCACCATTGGAGATCAAGTAGCCTATTGTGATACACATGGGTTCAGTTTGCCAAAATAAGCTGGATGTGTTATGGTTGGGACCATTTGAGGTTATTGTAAAAATGGTGAATGATGCCCATACAATCAAAAATATATCTGGTGGTCATGTTATTAATAGAGTACACAGCAAATTTCTTAAAAAATGGTATTAATATATATATATATAAATATATATGTGAAAAAATATAGAAAAAAAAAAGTAAAAATAATAGAAAAGAGAAAAAGAAAAAAGAAAAAATATTTTAATTTTTTATCTTTTATGCCTTAGGTTGTGAATTGTGAGCTCTTCTTTGACGCCTCTGGGGGGAAGGAGGTTGAACAATGATGTTGTGAAAGAGGTCGCTGAAGTTGATATGAGATCAAATACTTGCAAGGGATAGAGCAAGCTGAAACCAATTTCTTTGAACTTGAGGTGGATTCTGCAAATATGCAATGATGGGAAGAGTAATGGGGACGTCCAGTTCAGCAAGTCAGGAAACCCCAGATCATGGAGGAAAACAGCAATGCAAGAATATGCAATCTTCAAATAAGTCCGTGTAATCTTGATATGGCACAGGCGCTGGAATCTGTGTCTGGAGTGCTTGATGACAGGCTTCATCAAGAACACTTGGCATATGAGAAAACCGCGAACAAGGAAAATGCGCAGGTGGCTGCCAAACCATACCACCAAATATTGTCATTAATGGAAGATATCACCGGATAGTCCCAGTTGAGAAGTAATCATGCAGGCAGCGAACAGCGTCTTGAAGGTGGCAGCTGCAGGCCTCCTGAAACCGGAAGGGAAAGGAAAGGTGAAAATTTGGTGATGCGGGGAGTGAAGTAGCCCATGTGTGAAGTACTTGCCCTGCGAATCAGAGTGCAAAGGAGGCAGTATCCCAATCAAGTAAACTATCGAGGTCATGAGGCGTGAAGGAGATATTAAGTGCTTAGTCAATTTACCCCAAAGTTCATGGTATGGAATTTCAACGTGCTCATTGTTACCAATTGTCAATTCAGTAGACAAGATAGTCAGTTGGTAAAATTGGCCAATTTGAAAAAGGAACTTGGGAAGCAGATCCAACTCAATTAAGAAAGATTGATCCAAGTTGGGAGAAATTACTTTGTTAGGCTCAAGGGCAATTACTGAATTTAGAACAATGGGAGCTGAATCCTGTAATGCCTCAAAATTGAGCTCAGTGACAAGAGAATGAGGGATGCATTAAATGGGAATTTAATGATGAAACAGCCAACCCTGTCCCCTCTTCAGAAATTGGCACTGTTGCGGGAAGAAAAGAAAAGGGGATTGCCAAATCAAGTTGACTTGGGGGCTGGATCTAGCTGGACCGGAAAGGATACCTCTTCAGGCGGTTCATGACATCGCTCAAAAATGGGAGGCATCCGCTTTGTTCAGACTAGATAAGATTCATTCATAGAAGGAATTATTTGATGAAGACATTTTTAGCTGATAATTTGGTCAAGCGGGGGTGTGTGGGAATTTATATGACCACATTATCTAGCTTGCAAATTATCTAAGCTTCAATTAATTTAAGAAAATTTGGTTCATTTATTTAATTTAGCTTATTGATTAAGCTTTGAGATGTTGATTGATTATTCCATCTCTTTGGCGATAATCACCAATTATATGGTTAATCATAATTCTCATAGGATCATATACAATGATAATTATGATTACAATTTCGCCAGGGATTGTTGCTGACAAAATTGTAAATAAGTAAATTGACTCAAAATGGGTAATTACTCATGGGAAGTCGTCAGGTTTGGTAGCTGACATGTGGGCTGATGCAAATAGTGATTTAATTATGCTATTCCTCATGAATATCAGCTGGAATATTTCCCAAAATTGAACCAATATCCCTTTTCTGTCAGCTAGGCGTGCTGAGACCATTATAGATATCCATTTTCGTCAGCTAGTCATGCCAAGACCATCGTGGATATCCCTTTTCATTGGCTAGGCATGCTGAGAATCTCATGGTTACCATGAATACCCCTAACACATGTCCTTCATCATTTTACCCTATAAATATTCCCTCACTTTAATTTTAATAAGCACCTTAGTACTGTGAATACTTTATAGTTTTCAATTGTGGATTGTTTACTTCAAAGTGAAGTTGTGAAGAAGTCTTTCTGTCTAAGTATAAACGCCAGAGTGAGGCCAAAATCACTTAAATCCTTATATATTGCCAGAGTGAGGCTGAAGTCACTTGAACCTTTATATTGCCAGAGTAGGGCTGAAGCTACCTTTTTATCAGAACTTGACTAGGCTGATTGTCTTAATACAATTAGCAATTTTTTATTTATTCCCAGAGTCAGTAGTTAAGCAAACCTGTGCACCAGTAAAAATCCCGCGGTTTTTACACAGGGCAAAGAGAAAAACCCCGAGATAATCAAGGAAGTTTCCAGGCTGTACGCCTGACAACTGGTGGACAAGATTCAAACTGCCGAGAATCTTAATAATTATCTTAAATCTGATTAGATGAGGCCAATTTGTCAATCCCTCTCAGCGCGATAAAGGAATTATTTCCTGATTTATTGGTGCAAATTATTCACACCCTCAATTTGGCTTTTAACGCTGCAATCCTTTCAGTAAACACTATATTACAATACTCTGAGTGTATGTATATAGACATACAATTGAATTGAGTAAGAGTGAGGGTGATTGTCAACAGTGGAGAAACCATCAATATTGTCTCAACTAAGCTGGTAAAGAGGATAAAGATCTTGCCAGACTTGGAATATAAGAAGAAATATGTGACAGCTGGGCCAAACACCACCATCTCCTGTGGATCGTATAGTGCATTGCACTATGATTCTGGTCATTGGTGGTATCTGCACCAGCAGTAGTTTTGGCCAACCAAAGCTATGATATTCTGATCGGAATGGAGTTTTTTATGCAAATACAGAGTTAAATGTAACTTTAAGGATAATACGTTGACCATATTGAGTCAGAGGTTATCATTGGTATATCAGAAGGATGGTGAAGCTCCGCTGAATTGGAGAAACAACTTTATCAATCTAATATAAAATGATGGCATTGTCCCAATTCAGTAACAATTAGTTGGTAGAAAGTGACACAAAATGCCAGCGGAAATCCTAGATAACTGGGGAATTCCACTGAGGATCAATAATGAGAGGACCATACTGCCAGGATTGCAGAAGATAGTCAACATGGGGTTGACATTAGAGATTCCTGAGATGTTGTATGAGGAGGTCAGAAACCCCTGGAAGAAGTCCAGAGTGGAGCCATGGGTGGCTCCTGGAATAATAATGCTGGACCATGGAGAAATTCGAGTTCTCCTGGAGAATTTAAGTGAAAAACTGATGAAAATCAATAGGAATCAGATAATCGCACTGTTCGTCTGATCCTGACAGCCAAATTGAGGAGATTCCATGATTTTGGGACTCTTGACAAGATGGGATTACCAGCTGGGGTAACTGAGAGCATCAACAATTGGTTGATTGAGAGCAGCTCTCTGATCTGTCAGAAGGTCAGCAAGAGGAGGTGCTCAAACTATTTGAAAAGTATCGGGAAGTGTTCACTCAGGATGACCACAATTTGGGATGTTCAGGAGATGTGATCCACAAGGTTGACACCGGGGAAAATTTGCTGATCAGGATGAGACTGATCCGATGATTAAAACCTGCCAAAGCGGTAGTGGAGGATGAAATCAGCAAACTAGTGAAGCATGGGCTTTTAGTTCTGTCATCAAGTCCCTGGGCGAGTCCGATTCTGATTGTGAAGAAAAAGGATGGATCCAACAGGGTGGTGATCAACTACCAGAAGCTGAATAAATTTATGAAGAAGGATTCATATCCCCTACCGAGGGTTGATGATGTACTAGATCATTTAGGAGAAGAGAAGTATTTCTCTTCAATGGATCTGATATTAGGATATTGGCAGATCAACTTGCCAAAAGAAGACCAGGAAAAATGTGAAATTATTACCGTGCAGGGGCTATACCAACCAACGAGGATGCACCAGGGTCTATGTAATGCGCCTGCAACGTTTCAGAGGGTCATGTATGCGATATTAAGTGACTTGAAGCTTTCATGTGTCCTGGTATACCTAGATGATATATACTTGTTCAGTAGGACGTTTACTAATCACCTACACCACTTGGAAGAAGTAGTCAAGCGACTGTTTGCAGCTAACCTGAAGATTAAGCCAAGGAAGGGCCACTTCTTTAAAAAAGAGTTCAAATATCTGGGATTTATAAACAACTCCAGTGGATTGCAGCCACAAACACAGAAGATAGAAGCCATAGAGTAGATGGCTGTACTGAAGAGTGTCTGAGACAACCAATTACTCCTTGGGCTGGTTAGATACTACAGAAGATTTAGTCAGGACTTCGCCTGAATAAATAAGCCATTATTACACATATTGAATGGTCTGAAAAAGGATTTGTGTGGAATGAAGAGGCTCAGGACTCCTTCATTGAGCTACAATGGTATTTGATAGATTCTCTGATTCTGAAATATCCAAATTTCAAGTGGGAGCTTATTATTCAAACTGATGCTTTGTTGACGGCGATTGGCGCCATATTGAGCCAAGTAGACGAACTTGGGGACAAACATCCGGTGACATATGTGAGACGGACACTCTCAGCTGCTGAGAGGAACTACACTGTGACTGAGCAGGAATGCATTGCGGTCATTTACACATGCAAGAAGTTTCAGGTATACATCCATGGAATGCACTTTAAGGTGGTAACAGACCACTCTTCGTTGTGTTGGCTTCACAATTTGAGAGAGCCAGAAGGATGATTGGACTGATGGGCACTTAAGCTCCAGGCTTATGATTATGAGATTGTCCGCCGAGTGGGGGCTTCTCACCAGAACGTGGATGGCTTATTGCAGTTACCAATGGTCCAGATGGTATACCCACAGGCAGATGAGCTATTCAAGAGAATGGTCAACGGAAAAATTGGTGATGAGCCCTGAGAGATCCAAGGTGCGCTTTGAAAAAGCTATGGAAAACACCGAGACTATGGATGGACAAGTATTTAAGACAATCAACAGGAAGCGGTTATTATTCCCAAAGCTGTCAGAAAGAGCAGCTATAGTCAAGAAGCTCATAAGGTTGTTGGAAATGGAGTCGAGAAAACAACTGATCATATTCACCAGTATTATTACTGGGAATCCATCAACTACAATGTCGCGGATTATCTAGCTTGTTGCGTGGAGTGCCAGCTTCACAAACCACATAAGTATACAACTGGATATCAACTGGTCCACCCTGGATTTGCCTGGCACATGATGTCCATTGATGTGATGGGACCGCTGATGATGAGCACAGGGGGAGTCAAGTACACTATAGTAGCCATTGACCATCTGATGAGATGGGTGAGATGTAGGCCCTAAAGAAAGTAGATGCTACCAGTATTGCAAGGTTCATCCTGGATCAAGTAGTATACCGTCATGGATGTCCGCTGGTCCTGCTTAGTGATAATGGGACCAACTTCATGTCTCATGTGATCCTGAGATTGAATGAGATAATGGGGATCAGAGGAGTCATGTCAGTACCTTACTGGACGGAGACAGATGGACTGGTAGAATGGGTGAATGGAACGCTGGCCATGATGCTGAGGAAGCTGGTCACAGGAAGAACTTCACATGGGGAACGTACCTGAGTTTGGTGACATTCGCCTACGATATTAGTCATCATATGGCAATGGTAAAGACGCTATTTGAGTTGTTGAAGGGTAGAAAGGCTGCGTTGCCACTGATTTTATATTTGGTGGTGGAACCTACATTGGGGATGAGCACCGAGTAATATTTGAACTGACTGATGAATATCCTGATTGATATGCAATCACTAGCATTTGATACAACTTTTAAGAAATTATGTGAGCGAAATTGATGGACGATAAGAATAACTGGCCTTAGCAGAATATCAAATAAGGGAAAGAGTAGCCTATTGCAATACGCATTGTTTCAGAAGAAGAAAAAAACAAGATGCATTGTGGTCAGGTTCATTTGAAGTTATTGCCAAAATGGTGACTGATGCCTACTCCATCAAGAATCCCTTGGATGGAAGAGTTGTGAATTGAGTCCACGCTAAGTATCTGAAGCGATGGATTGATGAAAAGATTAAAAGAGTTTCCAAAGGACCGATGAACCATAAAGTTGGTCATGTCCTGATGATTAGGTCAAGTCTGAAAAATGGACCTCTGAACCAATCTAGATGGTTAAGTCCTAAAAAAGGACCTTTAAACCATAGAAGACTGGCAGGTTTAATTACCCAGGACCCAGTTTGGGGGAAAATAAAAAGATTGACCGCTGAAGCAAAAACAAGGTCTAGTCTTATGGAAAAAAGAAGAATAAAAATGAAAAATTGATAAAACTTATTGGAAAAAAATTATAAACTGCATAGAGAAAAACTGATATAATTTTATAATTTTTATTTTTTAATTTTCTTGATACAGGGATGATTCCACCTATATCACCTCTTGGGGAAGGAGGATGGATCACAGTAGGAATGAACAGCCTGTCAAAATCAATGTGAGATCAGATGCTAGTGAGGGCTAGACTTACACAAAACCACGTTCTTTGAGCAGATGCAGAGCCCTGCGAGAAAGTGACTAGGGGAAGGGTAATTGAGATGTCGGATGAAGCCAATTACAAAACCCCAGAGCGGGGAGGAAAGCAATAGTATAAGAAGAGGCAATTGGTGAATATCCCTGAGTAATCCCAATATGGTACTGGAGCTAGAAGATTAGCCTTGAGCGCCTGACGATAGGCTTCATTAAGAACACCAGACATATGAGCCGGCAGTGAACAAGGGATGCTTGACAGGGGTTGCCAAATCATTCCCCCTACCAACGCCATCAGCGGAAGATACCAATGAGAAGCACTGGCGAAGAGATAGTCATGCAGGGAATGAATGGCATCCTGCAAGCTATGACTATGGTCTTCTCAGAAGCTGAAGCTGAACAAATGGTGAAACCCAGGTGAGGCTGGAAGCTTTGTGGACCAAGTTTGAAGATCTTGGCCAGCAAAGCAAGGAGAATAAGCGGTGGTATCCCAATCTAAGATTTTATTAAGATCAGAGGGATTCAGTGCTAGGGACAAAGCCTCGGTGACTTGGGCCCAGAGTTCAGTGTATGGGAGCTCAAAGTGAATACTGTTACCAATGGTGAGCTCAGTAGCCAGAACAGTGGGTTTGTAATATTGTCTGAGTCAGAAGAGGAACTCAGGAAGCAGGTTCAAACTGGCAAAAAATGAGTGATCAAGAGCAAACGGCATAATCTCTGGAGCATCTATGGCAATGGTTGGTGCATCAGTGAAAGGAGCCGAATTGAGGAGAGTTTCAAAATCCAACTCTGGAATTGATGGCAGAGGAAGAATTGGTCTAGAGTTGTTCAAAATGATAGCAAGCCTGGTTTTGGAGGGATTAGTTACCATTTCTGATAATTTAATGGAAGGACTAGCCACTGGCGCCAGACTAGGCGTATGAGTCCTGGAAAAACCATAGAAGAGGGTCCATCGCACAGCCTGACTCATCTGCTGGATGAGCCGAAGATCTTGATTAGACAAACTGTTAAGTAGCCGTTGGTACCACAACTCAGAATTTGACATATGAGCTGGATGAGAGGGGGATGTCAGACTTATATGGAAGTCGACATTATGCACTTTATAATCCATTAAGCTCCAAGTTCAGAAAAATTAATCTCAAAATTAATGGGATAAGCTCTCCAGAGAAGAATTAAGAATGATATGAGCCAAGAGGTTATGAAAGAAACAACAATGGCGAATACAAATAAGTATTCTTAATTGAGCTGTGAAACAAACATCAGTGGCAAGAGTCTCCTGTTTAGGACGAGGAGAAAATCAGGAAATCAAGTATGCTGGACCAAGAATCCTGAATATGACAGCGGGCCATATGCCCTGATGGGGGGAAAACCTGATTCTGGGACTAATAATTGTCTAGAGTAAATCAATCAGCCCAGAACAACAGAGATCGTGGGGACCGCGCTCTGAGAAGTCAGTAGCAAGGAGGAAGAGGAAGAGCGCCATATGTTGAAGGTCGTCCTAAGCAGCGTTGAGTATTGATGAGTGTACTCCTCTTGAACCAATGAAGTATTCAACCAAGTGTCCAAAGCGGTGTTCTCATGCCTGGTCCTTTTCTCACTGGAAATCTAGGCAAGAGGGGGGATGTGTTGGGATTTTCGCCCATATTCCCAACCTGCTAGATTACCAGGAATCGCTAGGAAAATTCCCTAAGGTGAAGTGAATTGGAAAATTGGTTGGCCTGAGTTTTGGAGTAACTACGTTTGGGGGAAATTTTGGGATATTTGCCTGGTTGTATCCATTGGGGATTGATCTGTACTAATACTTAAGATCTCATTGGGAAGAGTTGCCAATAAAATAGGGGCATCTAATAGTGATTATCTATCAGGTGTACCGATTGGGATCAGTCAGGTTTCATCATTGACTTATTGGGAATGAACAGCAAGTTGCGAGGTGAGTGATGACACCTGGCACTAGCAAATTAATCAGTTGGTGCGCGACCTGCCTTAATGGGTAATAAGTCCCATTACCTAAACAGATCGCTAGCCAAATATGGTTGGTTCACTTGGATTGAGAGGAAAACTTTAGGGACACGTTTTAGACTCTTTCCATTTAAGTCTCAAGGATGTCCAATGATGGAATCCTAGACAGGATGAGGAAAACCATCTCTGCTAAGACAAGGATGAGTGATTCAATGGCAACAGCTGCCGTTTCATTGAAGAGGTGTCAACTGAGGGTTAGATGACAGAATCCCCACTATAAATTCCTCAGGATTTACTATAATAAAAAAGAGGAGTAATTACAAGAACAGAGTTATATAGTTCTAAGTTATTCATTTGTTATAAAGTTTAAGAAGTAAACTATCATCAGCTTCCATTTTGCTATTCTTCTCAAGGATATTTTGCTGTGTGCGATAATTGGAACACTCTTAGAGAAAAGAGTAAAGATCTGAGCGGGGATCTAGAGAAGAAGGAGACACAATCAAAAATTGCTGCTGACTGTGTGTTAGACCAAAGAGACTGTCACCAGGGAATCTCAGCGAAGATTGGGTTGGACAGAACAAGGGGACAAATCCCTACGATTACAATATCACAAGTATTTAATCAGGAATACTGGCTGAGAGTTGGGCCAAAATATAAGAATTCATACTCAACTATGGATATAGTTGTCATACTATTATTAAACAATAATCTATTATATATACAGCGTGACGAAGTGCATGAGGAAACCAAACCTGTGCAGTAAAAAGATTACTAGGGTTGTTTGTCAATAAATAACCTGAAAGTAAGTTTTACACTTGGACAACATGTGTTCAGTAGAACTATCACTGACCATTTACTCCATTTGGAAGAAGTTTTCAAGAGAATATCCACAGTCAATATGAAGACCAAGCCAAGGAAGTGCTACTTCTTCAAAAAAAAGAGTTGGAATATCTGTGGTTTGTCATTAACTCCAGCGGGATGAAGTCGCAACTACAGAAAATCAAAGCCATAGAGAAGATGGCTATTTTGAGAAGTGTCCAAGATATCAAGTATTCCTTGGAATGGTCAGATACTATCAAAGATTTATATGGAGTTTTGTGAAAATCATTGAGCCCCTTTTCCATTTGCTGAAGAATCTGAAGAAAGGATTTATATGTAACAAAGAGGCTCAAGTTTATTTTCAATGAGTTATGCCAGTATCTTATATATTCTCAGGTTATGAAATATCTGAGTTTCAATTGAGAGTTTATAGTCCAAATTGATGCTTTATTGATGGTGATAGGCGCCATCATGAGTCAAGCGGATGAACTAAAGGATGAGCATCTGGTAACTTATGTGAGCTGGACGTTATCAGCAGTAGAACGGAGTTACACCATTACTGATCATAAATGCTTTGTGGCGATTTACTCATGTATGCAGTTTTGGATGTATATCCATGGTATGCACTTTAAAGTGGTGATATACCACTCCTTCCTGCGCTTGATGCATATTCTGAAAGAGCCAGAAGGACGTCGGGCCCAATTGGCACTGAAACTTCAAGCTTACATTTTTGATCGTACATCAAGCAGAAACTGCCCATCAAAATGTGGATGGTTTATCAAGGGTACCCAAAGTCCAAGTGGTACATCATCAGATTGATGAAATATCTTAGCGGATGGTCAATGGAGAGATTAAAAATGACTTTGAGAACTTTAATGTGCACTTTGAAAAGTGATGGGAAACACTGAGACCAAGTATGGACAAGTATTAAAGTTAATCAACAGAAATTAAACTTCTATTCCTGAAACTTTCAGAACATGTGGCAATAGTTTAAGCCGCACATAAGGTTGTCAGGCATATAGGCTTGAGTAAGACAATCAACCACATTTGCAATAATTATTACTGGGAGTCTATCAACTATGATGTGGCCAATTATCTGGCCTGCTGAATGGAGTGCCAGTTGCATAAACCACACAAGAACATTACCAGATATCGACTGATCCGCCCATGATTTGCTTGTATACAGTGTCCATTGAAGTGATGGGACCACTTAATATGAGCGCTGGGGGAATTGAGTTAACATAATTGCAATAGATCATCTAATAATATGGGTCAAGACGAAGGCACTATCAAAATCAGACGCTACAATTACAGTGCAATTTATCCTGGATCAAGTCATTTATTGCCACGGATTCTTGCATGTCTTGTTGAAAGACAATGGAACGAATTTCACGTTCCATATGATACTGAGGTTGAATGATTCAATGAGGATCAGAGGACTCATGTCAGTCCCTAATGGCTGCAAATGAACGGAATGGTATAACAAGTAAACGTAATGCTGGCCTTGACGCTGAAGAAGCTGGTCAATGAGAAAACTTAAGTGGGGAACCTACCTCAATTTAAAGACATTTGCTTACAAATATAGTCACCATACTGCAATGGGAAAAATGCCGTTTCATTTGTTGTATGGAAGAAAGGCCGTGTCACCGCCAATTCTACACTTGGGGGTGAAGCAACCTTGAGGTTGAGTGCAGAGTAGTACCTACTCCTACTATTTAACATCCCAATAAAAATGCAATCACAAACATTTTATATGCCCTTATAGGGAAAGATCAAGGCCAAGATGACAAATGATAATAACTGACTGGCATTACACAAATACCATGTAGACAATAGGGTAGTATATTTCAATATGCATGGCTTTAGGAGAAGAAACAAATTAGATGCGCAGTGGTCAAGTCCGTTCAATATTATCACCAAAACATTAACAGACGCTTATATCATTAAAAACCTCACAGATGGAAGAATAGTGAACAGGGTCCATGCAAAGTACCTAAAGCAGTGAAACTTAGAAAAAATGATGAGAGTGTTTACAAAGGACCACTGAATCATTAAAGAAGGTTTATGTCCTGAAAAATTTTGGATAAGTTCTAAAAAAGGACCGCTGAACAAGAATAAATAGTTGTTTTAGAAAAATAAGACCTCTTAACCATGAAAACTGGTAGGTCAGAGTATATCTAGGAGCCAGTTTGGGGGAATAATAACAGAAAAGATGGACCGCCAAATGAAGTAAAGGTCATTTTTCATAAGAAGAATAAGAGAATAAAATAAAAAATGATAAAATATGACAAAAAGAAATAGAAAAAAATAAAAGTAGCATTTATTTACACTTTTTTAATTGTAATCTTTGATTCAGGGATGATTCCGCCTATGTTGATTTTTGATGGGAGTTAGAATGTATGACAGTAGGAGTGAACAAGCCATCGAAATCTATTTGAGAGCAAACACTAGAAAGGGCTTGACCCACCCAATTCCAAGTTCTTTGAGCAAAAGATGAGCCTTGAAAGAACAGAACCAGGGGAAAAGAAATCAAATTGTTAGTACTAGCCAAATGTGATACTCCATATTGAAGAGGAAAACAGATGAAAAGAAAGAGGAAGTTGGCGAATAACCCCAAATAATCCTGATATGGAACTAGAGCTAAAAGATTATCCTTGAGTGCTTGCTGATGGGCTTCATTGAGGACTTTGGACATGTGGGCCATCGTGGAGAAAGGGATACTGAAAGGAGGTTGCAAAATCATGCAACCAATCAGAGCCATTAGAGGGAGATATTAATGCAAAGCGCCAGAGACAAGGTAATTGTGCAACGAGCAAATGGCATCCTGAAGGCGATGGCTGCGAGCTTCTTGGAATCAGAAACAGAAAGAACAATGGAAGTTGGGGGAGTCTGGAAGCTTTGTGGTTCAACTGCAAAGGACTTGGCCTACAAAATGAAGAGTGAGGCTGCAATATCCTGATCTGAAATGCTTGAGAGGTCAGAGGTGTTCAGGGCCTCAGTAAGGCCTTTGTTACACTGTTCTTTATATCTCAATATGGGAGCTCAAAATGCTCTCTATTCCTAATATTTATTTAGATGAAAGTACCGCTGGATTATAATATGACCAATCTGAAATAGGAACTCTGGAAGCAAATCGGAGCTGGCACACTAGACTACCTTATACTGGATGGAATTGCTTCAGTAGGCTTGACGATTATTATGGGATTATCTGCAAAAAGAGCCAGATCTAGCACAGTGTCAAAGTCCAATTTGAACCAATGGAAGAGGGAGAATTGGCCATGATTCATTTGAGATGGTATCTACTATAATTTCATCAGGATTGAAATACTGTTTCCAGTACTTAAGTGGAAGGACTACCTACATGCACTCATTTTAGAGTATGGGTCCTGGGGAACATATAAATGATTTCTTCAAGTGGTACAACTCATTAATTGGAAGAGGCGGGCATCTTCAGCAGAAAGATTGTCCAGATATTGCTGATAATGGGAGTTAGAAAAATTTGAAATTTAAGATGGACAAGCCAGAGAATGTCAGAATTTTCAAAATTGTCAACACTATTCACTTTGGTGTAGATTATACTCCAACTTACTCTAATTTCAGCGAAATTAGTTTCTCTTTATGAATTAAGCTCTATAAAAAAGAAAAAATGAAATAATGATATGAGCAAAAAAGTTATTAAGAGAAAAAACAAATAAATAATCATTCTTATTTTTTCTGATAGAAAGACATTAATGGTAGTGTTGGGACCATCTAGTACTAAAAAAAGACATCAATGGTAGTAAACTCCTGCCAAGGATGAGGAAGGAAATCAAGGAATCAAGGACACCAAACCAAGATCCTGAAAATGACGAAGGGTCATATGCCCTGACTGGGGGAAACTGGCTTTCCAGGACTAGCATTGGCACAAACAAACAGACTAGGCCAGCATGGCAGTGGGTCATGAGGACCGCTCTTTGAGGAGGCGGCAACAAGGAAAAAATGAAGAGAACTGCAGGACAAAGGCTGTCATGAGCAGCGTTAGTGCATAAAGGGCTGTGCTCCACTGGAAGCTTTAAAGTATTTGACCTGGCCCAAGGCGGCATTCTCCTATCCTGATCTTATTCTCGCTTAAATCTAGGCAAAGGAGGGGATGTGTCAAGATTTTTGTCCACTTTCCAGCCTCTTAGGTTGACTGCTAGTTTACTAGGGGATAAGTACTGCTAGCAGATTATTATATATTAGTTGATTTTGATATTGGTCTAATAATGTCAGCAGATTTTTGAATATTATGCTAAATTCAGATCCGCGGGATCAATCCATGCAAATGCTTAAGATCTCATCAGTCATAATTGTTGACAAAATTGAGACATCTGATGGCTGATCATTGATTAACTATTAGGTGCGCCAATTGATTGGGCTGGGTTTCATCACCAGCTGTTTGGGAATTAAATCAGCAGTTGTGTGATGAGTGATGCCACCTGCAATTATCAAAGCAATCAGTTGGTTCATGACCTGCTATAATGGGTAAAGAGTCACATTCCCAAAGTAGGTCAGTAGCCAAATGTGGTTGGTTTGCTGTGATCAAGCAGAAACATTAATACATTTTTTAGCTTTTGAGTTTTCAGGTCTTTGGGATGTCCAACGGAGGAATCCTTAGCATAATGCGGAAAATTATTGCTGGAAGAGACTGCAAAGGGAAATTTAACACCAACGGCTGCCATTTCCTTATTGAGGCGCCAACAGTGTAGTTGGGTGCCAAATTGACCTTTAAATCTCCTATAATTTTATAACAATAAAGCAGATTATACACTAGATCTTAATAGCATTAATAAGTTCTATTCATCTTCAGTTTATTATTGTTGTAATACAAGAAATTTTCAAACTTTTGTGTGATAAATAGTAAGGACTGGATATCCTTAGAAGAGAAGCAGACCTTTTACCGCATATCACCACCAACTCAGCGTGATAACTAAGGCCAGAATCTCTGAATCTAAGAGTGAATCAAATTTAAGCCAGGATAGGGAAGAAGTCCCTTATTTTCAACATAATCAGTATTTCGTGGACCATTTAAGTTTAGCGTTGTACCACCAATCAACCAGGCTTATTTACTCAGCTACGGATATAAGTATTTATACTATTATCACCATATATTTATCTTACTATCAAGCAACGCAACCTGTGCACATAGACGAACCTGTGCAGTTAACTTCTAGAAACCATCGGCAAAGAAGCCAGATTTTAACACCAGTAGTTTAGTTTTGTTTGCTAGGAATATTTCTCTAGATTTTAGTTTACATATTCAACAATAACTCCCACATCCAAAAAGCGGTCCACATCCCTTAGTAGACAATCAAATTTATTATGATTGATTAAGCTGTGTAATGTAGGCATATTGAAATCCCAACACTATCTAGTACTAAAAAAAGAAATCCTAACACTGCTCATACTGTTAGTTTAGGAAATAATTGACATTTTTATCAATTAAATTTATATAGCTGTCTGTTCTTTTTTTTTTGGTATTCTCCATTGCTTTCTCCAGCGGTTTAAATCTCTCAGATTTCATCCCTGATACTCCCTTCAATCATCCGTTGTACTAGTTCATCTGCTTGCTGGCATATGACATGAATAGCAGGTAATCTTACTAGTCTAATAGCATTCTAGTGTGCTGCCCCTGCTCAGTCTATAATTAAGAAGTCATAGGCCTGTAGCTTCATTGAACATCATTCTAATCATCCCTCTTGTTCATTGAGGTTATGTACCCATTATAAAGTTGAGTGATCAGTCACAACCCTTAAATGTATTCTATGTACTTAAACTCAAAATTGTTAATAGGCATAATTACATAAGGCACTAGAGCTCTATCACAGTGTAGTTCATTTTTGTTGGTATCAATTTTCTGCTCACATAAGCCACTGGATTCTCTTCCCCATTATTATCTACTATACTTGAGATATTGCTGATCGTAATTAATGAGGCATCAGTCTGTATGATGATTATCAATTAAAATTTGGGTATTTCAGGACAAGACCAGTCATCAGACATTTTATTAGTTAATTGAATGATTCTTGGGCATCCTCATTCCACATAAATACTTTTTTCATATCGTTCAATACGTGTAATGATGTTTTAGTAATTCCAGTGAAATCCTTAATGAATTGGTGATAGTAGCCAACCATCCCAAGAAAGATTTGAAACTTGAACGCTCTTCAGAATTAAAATCTTCTCAATGGCCATTATCTTCTGCGGTTGCAGTTGCAATCTGCTGTATTTTATCACAAACCCCATATATTCAAGCTCTTTTTTTAAAGAAACTTCATTTTCTTGGCTTTATTTTCATATTTTCAATTGCTAACCATTTCAACACTCCCTCAAACTTCAAGCGATCATTAGGTGTCCTGCTGAAAACATTGATATTGTAATCGCATACCAAAACATAAGAAAACTTTTAATCACTCAGGTGGATTCCATTGCCCTCTGGGACATTGCCACGCATTATGAAAACCTTTGGGCATTCTCATCATCTGGTATAGTCCTTGTGCGGTGATAATTGTACATGTCTCTTAATCTTCTTTTGGCAAGTCTATCTGCCAATATACAAAGATCAAATCCATCACTAAAAAATACTTGGCTTCCCTCAGAATATTGAGCACATCATTAATCCTCAGCAGCAGATATGAATCCATTTTTGTAATCTTGTTCAATTGGTGGTAATCAATCACCATGTAATTTGATCCGTCCTTTTTTTTACAATTAAGAATCATACTTGCCCATGGACTCAATTACGAGATTAATATTCAATGCTCAACCAGTTTGCTAATTTCTTCACTGGATACTGCTTCAGCAGCCCTATACTGGCGTACATTTTGCATTTTTATCGGTGGATAACCCCAGTATTGACCTTGTTATCATATTTTTAGCGCAATCAGGACTGTGGTCATCCTGGGCAGATATTACTCAATATTCCTGAATATTTAAAGCATTTCCTCTTGCTGTTGTTCCAATAGATCATCAAGTTGCTCATCATCACACAATTTATTGACACTTTTGGCAGCATCTACTGTTAATCCCATCTCTGTTAACATTCCAAAGTCTTGGAATTTCTTGATTACGCTCTTGGGATTAAATGCGCAAATTCAATGACATAATTTTTCTCTACAATCATTGTTTTGTCCAGATTAGCCAGTTGCACTCATATTTTACTGTGGCCTGGCATTATAGTCCTTTAATGCTACCCATGGCTCTAGTCTCAATATGTCCCATATGCTGACAACTTCTTCATATAATTGCTCCATGATTTCTAGCGTTAACCCTGTGTTAACTATGATTTTCGTTCATAGTGGAATAGTATTGGTTTTTTTCATCCTCAATGTTATCCCATAGTTTAAAATTATCTCCTTCAGTATTTCCCTTCTTTTTTACTCAACCAACTTATACTAGATGGGGATTATACTGTCATCTTAAATTAAATTTACAAAGGTATACTTTTTGTCTATGGAGTTTCTCCTCTTTTTGATATACCAAGGGCAGGCTTTCGTCAAAATCATTTTGTTATTCTCCTCAACATTACACTTAATATCATACTTTTTTCAGGATTTCCGTCCCAATGAGTATGTTATGAATTTTAATTTTCCAACACTATAACAGGAGCTGATACCACCGGTGATTTGAAACAAAGTGGTAATGCATTGTATGCTCCACAAGATGTTGTGGTATCTGGTATCAGTTCCATATCCTTTCTAGTGCTCTAAAACTAGTGAAATTTCCTTTGTTTAATTGATCTGGGCAAAATGATATTATTGAAAAATTTACTGATAATTATCACTTGTACTCTTAGATGATTGACTATAATGTCCACATATTTATACTCAGAGTATTGAAATAAAGTGTTTATTAAGTGAATTACACCATTAGTTACTGAATTTGAAGTATGAATTAGTTGCGTGGATAGATCAGGAAAGGATTGCTTGATTGCGCTAATAGGGAGAGATACATTTTCTTTGTAAAGTCACGTCTTGAGAAACTCTTCTGTGCTTTTGGAAGATCTGATCTTTTCTGCCAACTGACAAGTGTACAGCTGAGCAACTTCTTTCACAATTTTGGGGTCAATCGCCCTCACCATTGCTAGATTAATGGCACTATGTCCAAATTAGCCACCTTGTAGAGCAGTTCAGTGTGTCTTTAAATAAAAATTAAATTGGGAATATATAGGACATCATTGTATATGCCTGTGGAACAGGTTTGATTGCAGTGCTATATTGTTACATATCTAAAGTGTTAGTCCTTTTTCAAAATCTTAATCAGTAACCTTTTTTATCCTGTAACAGAATAGCTTTCTCTTGACTTCTTTTTAAACAATGAGCATCTACATACCCAATTTCCACATTAGCAGCAATGGATTTGACTTATATGCACATTTCTGTCTTTTGGGCTTATATCTCATTATAACTCAATTCTGTTGTTCTTTATTGTTCTCAGTGAATTTCACAATATTCTTAGTTCTGGTAGAATGGGTTTGAAGGTTCAATTAGTTGATTCAAGTGTCTCTCCTAGAATCTTGAGATGATCCAAAATCTGTAATGTAGAAGTCTGGGTAACCAACGCCAATGCCATAGTGTGATGTGAATCACTGTAGGGCCAAAGTATTAATTGCATTGCCATGCATGCATGCATCAAAATCTGATAAGACTTTTACACCATCCATGATCCGCAATTTCTTATAAAAGCAATCAGTGATAACCGTCATTATTTCTTCCTTCTCAAACTGAATTCCCATAAACTCATGTTTAAGATTAGCCATTAATGTAGGACTATCAAACTCAGTCATAATAACTTCCTTGGCGTTGCTGTACATCAAATTATCTTTGTTAAAATGGGGCAACACCTGTTTTGAAAATCAGTATTTAATAAGTTCATCACAGTTACTGCTTTCTGTCAGTCCCCATATTTGAACTTTGTCATTTTAAATAAGCAAAAAACGCTTGTGCGTTATCCCAGTGAAATGTAGTAATTTTAGCATATTCTGAAATTCTTCTGTTGCTATGCTAGCAGGGGATTTTGCCCAGCAACCCAACTAATGATATGGGTAACTTTGGGAGTCATCTCCAAAAATTGTAATGGAAGATCCAAGCGTACTTCTCATGGTTCATACTTTCCCAACGAGCAATAGTGTATCACATTATTGGATTCATTTGCCTCCATCTGGGTGCAATCACACTTGAGAATTTCAAGCTCTTCTATGCATTTTATTATTTTTACCATGTCTTTGTGTATTCAGTGGAAGCATTCTCTATCTGATTATTGCTTAGTTTTCTGGAATAAGATCTCCTTGATTAATTTAGTCTCTTTTTGTTTCAAGGAGGTGGCCTTTTCATAAAGGTCATTATTATCTTTTCTGACTTATTCAGTTTCCTCCTTAGCTTTCATCACATGCTCCTCCAAAGTAGTGAGATAGACTTGTGACAACAATTTTAGCACGTTCTTATTAACAGTTTATAATTCCGTCCAAAGCTTCCTAAGTTCACTCTTGTACAAACTTGCTGAAAGTCCTTTTTAATTCTGCTTGAATTCAACTATCCCTGTAGTGAACGCCAAGATGTAATTTTTGAGAGCTATAAACTCAATTATCCTCAGTAATTAGCACAAATTGTAAACTTTTAGCTGGGTAGCTCGCTTTAGCTCCAAAGTCTAATGCACATATTCTTATATATGTGGTGTAGTAGATTACTTAAATAGTTTAACAGATTGGCAATAGTTATGAATACTATCGCCCTAGTTGCTCTTCACAGCCAATTTTGTTTTTTGTCTCCATGCTAGACTGGTGCTAAGCCCTTCTCCCTCTTCATGAAGGAGCTGGCAGAGAAACTAATAAGCAGTTGGACAGGGAAACCTTTCCCTCAACTCTTTACTCAAGAGTTGGCAACTGACAAATAGATAAGAGAGTCCTCACTTCTTCCACTATATCCCAAAAGCATGCAAAATCAATTTTAGAACTATCTAAATATTTATTTAAGGGAATATTTAATTATAAACCAATTTAGTTACTGTTATAATTACTTAAAGATTAAGATACTTATAGTGGATCCAGTGTTCAACACTTCCATTGGTGCCTCACTGAGAAATCAGAAGACTTTACAATATATTAGCCCTTTGAAATACATTCACAAGGACTTTATCTGCCTAGTATGAATTAGCCGCTGCTTAGAGTTGCAAATTTTTTCTGGGTAAATGACAAAAGTGTGCCACAATCTCAATCAACCTTAGCGGTGTACTCTAGTTAGCTAGCAACATGATTAGGTAATGGGACCTTTACCTAGCAATATCAGGCCACGTTAACAAAAAG
Organism: Massospora cicadina; assembly: GCA_022478985.1. NCBI lineage: Eukaryota > Fungi > Entomophthoromycota > Entomophthoromycetes > Entomophthorales > Entomophthoraceae > Massospora > Massospora cicadina. The sequence continues at coordinate 234,707 of JAKSZP010006599.1, read as the reverse complement.
GTTAAACTGTAAGTTGCTACTGGAAGCATTGTCAATGCTTCAGCAGCTAAGCATAAATTTCTAAGTCAATTGGTGACAAACTCCAATTAACTAATACAATTAAATTACCAATTATTACACCTGCAATTGAACCACATAGTAAATTCATTTTCAGGGATCATCCCTGGTGAAGCTCTAGTAATCCTGCAAGATAAAATCCCAGTGATGATTGGATAATATTCACTAAGAGGTTCCCCCAAACTCTAGTTATCATTCAAAAATAATAACTCACACATCGCTAGAGGGTCTCATCCCCTATTGGGCAAGAATCTATATAATAATCTGACTATTTGGGTAATATGGACATACTAAAATCCCAACATCCCTAAGAGAACTCCCAAAAAATTTTAAGAGGGGGTGAGACTAGCAACAGCCCTTCAATGAGTGACCTTTATGGTGAAGAATGAGAGAAAGTACCATTAAGAAATTCAGGATGCATGAAAAGCTTCGCTGCTACCCCTGAAGCTCTCCTGGAAAACACAAAAGGCTTCAACTACCAGCAGTCTGAAGGACGCCCACTATTTCCCCCTCATCATTGGAGGCCAGCTAAACTGATGAGGAGGATGAGAGAGGAAAAAAATACTTGGGACATTTTCATTCTCCATCTTGCAGACTGGTATATACCATAGCCCGCCAAAAAAAGTTGTGTTTAATCTAATGTAATAATTAGGCCTCTTAAGGGCCTAATTGACTGCTCAACAACAAACTCAGCCAATAGAGTCACCTCAATCTATCAGCAACAAGTTAAATGTCAGTCCTCATTGGTTTTATCTGTGATAATGGTTGGTGCTCCACCAGCTGAGGTGTGGTAAGCTCCCAATTCTTGACAGCCTCTGATTGCCTGGTGGGGAACATTCAATTGGCCTCATACTGCAAGATCAACATCAGATGAGGTGCAGCAGGGTGGCAATAATCCACTAGACCTCAGTTACCCATGCACCCTAAAGACACTCTTGGCACAATTAGGGGCTTCTTACATCAGGACAAGTTGCAGGAGGGGAGCTCAAACTACATCCGGCCTCTTGTTACTTGTGGCAGCCTGCTCAGTGCTAGGGTGGGCGTTGGTACTGAGAAATAGGTGAGGAAAGCTTGAGATATTGTTGTCCCTATTTAATATTTTAGGCATATAAGTTTTAACTATAACTCACATTTAAAAAAGTCAATTATAATGTAAAATACTTTTTAGGGGGAAATGCATTGTAAGAAAACCAACCTGGGCATGATGGTATAACTTCATAAAAATCTAAAGAATCAGTAGAGTTAAATTTATCAATAAACTTTAGATTCAGAGCATAATTTTCCCAGTATCATTAGTAGAATCATGAGCCTAAAATTTCACATTTTTTAAGAAAATTATCTATATCAAGTTTTGCTGATCAAAGCTTAGATTGGAACCATTACTTCCTAAAAACCTACCATCCCTACTTATAGGGATTAAATGTTCAAGCTATTGTTTTGTCACACCTGTCTAATATAGTCATAAACTATATGGAATTATATAATGGATATCTATATGGTTAGTAGAAAAATTAGTTTCTTAACCCTATATTCTTACTCTAATTTGATCTATAGGCTATTATCATATATTTAATTTTATTAATCAGCCTTAACTGAGAAAAAGCTTCATATATAAGGCTTGAAGTTATCGCCCTGACATCGGCTGGTGGCCATCTAGGTGACTAATCACCTAAATGAGCTATTTAAATGTCATACTTAGGATGTAAAATCCTTATAATAAGCTTTGGCATCCAATATTGGAACTCTAAGCTATTATTATGAATTAACGTCTGGTTAGCACCAGAGATGACTCAATAAAATAGAGGTACACCTTATTTTACTTAATGCCTTCATAACCCAAGAGTAATGACTATAAAGATAAAGATACCTTATCGACTCCTTTAGCACGTATTAGATATAAGATAGCAGTATCTAACTTCAAACTTAACTATCATATATAAAAACCATTATAGAGTCATTTACGGTAAAGAAGTTGTACATGCCAGAAATTCACATGGAGTTTATGTTGAGCTGTCACCTAACAACATATAGCTGTTATAAAGAAGGTGCTTTAAGGGATGACATCTAATAGATTTATATTCTAAATTACTTTTTTGTATAAATGGGTGCCAACTATTAAGGAGACATCATAGGTTTAATTGTATCTTCAGGAAAAATAAAATGAAGTAAACCCTAAATAAAAGACTTCAAATATGATGCTTAAGTGTAAGCCTAATAGGACGTGTTGATAGGGGAAGGAGATTTTAAAGTTATCTCACTTGGATCTGGGTGTTTCAGATATCTCACATGGGCTAATATGACTAATAAAGTTGTTAGCTGGATAAAGAATAAGGTTGAGGATATCAAGATTGTGTAACGGTTGTCCTCCATGAGGTGCAAGGCAATACTATTATGAAGACACTCCCACGCCTACGCCACAGTAACATTTGTATCAATTACCAGATAGTGGCGTAACCGCACATAATTCTCTTGGTGGTAGAGGATATTGCTAGCCAGAGAAAAACTCACACAGAGAAAGAAAAGACTGCAAGTTTTCAGGGCTCTAGGTGATGAAAAGGTTTGGCAGCCTTGGTGGTCGCGCCAATTAGGTTCATATCAGGGGTGAACACCCCAGAAAATGACAGCGAAAATTGCAAACAATTAGGTTTTTATTATGTGAGCTTTAGAAAAAGAAACTGCGGAATACAATGGAGGGGAATTCACCTATATCTCTATCATTTAAAATGTTAGAATTAGCTTGGATTCTTTTGGTAGAAAACTAGTTAGAAATGCTGTTATTTCATTAAATTCAGTTCTCATGATATACTCTGGACTGTTAAGATAACTTCAGCCAATGGCCCTTCATAAAGATCAGTTGTACGCGGGATAATATCTTGGGGTCAGCTGCCAAATTTTACCTTGATTTATTTATAGAAATCAGAGCTTTGATAACATCTTTCTATGCTTGGGATGATCTCATGATGGTTCAATAATCTTCTGAGCTTCCAGGGAACATCTCTAACAGGTGATATCCATTATAATGTTCCTTTGTGGATTGAAGCAATAATTTTTACCTTTATATAGCATTTTGGGATCTATTTCTAAATTGCCTTATTTGTACATAAAAATAGAGCAATGTTTGATCCAAGAAAAGTCTGAAGTGTGACTTCACCCCACTCTAAGTTCAACCCTTCTGAGTGAGAAACTCTTTTATTTTCTCAGGGTAGTGCGCAAAGTCTGCAGCTGATTTACAGGTGGACTTCTCAATTTTGTAGCCTTATCACTTGTCCAGATAAAAGTGGTTTCCTCTGATGATCTTGGTCTCCAGGATGGCCTTGACTTCATATTCTGCTTTACCAAGGTTTTTTGAGAATACTGATCCTGGCTTATCCAAAATGGATCCCTTCAACTTTTTTAGCTTGGAAACATGGAGAACAGGGTGAGCTATAATCCTTCGTGGTTCTACCTCAAACGCTACTTTTTTGACCTGGAAGAGCGCCTTTTATGGGCCCAAGGCAAGCAGACCCAACTTGCGGCATAAAATGGGGACAGAGCAGATTTTGGCGTTGATTAGAACCTTATTGCCTACTTATAGGCAGGGGGATCTGAACGGCAAGAACCATCCTTGACCTTTGGATCTTTCATGGCTATTTTGAGTTGAGTCTTCAGAGCAGCAAGCTTCAGATGGATGTTGGTTACTAGGTCGTTGGCAGCTTGCACTATCCCATCAGATTGTCTTGCAAAAGCCCAGGTTTGTTGTCCATGTTTGGCGAAAAGTGAGACATATTCATAAAGGAGTGATCTTGGTTTTTATAGGCAAACTGGGAAAGAGGGAGCCAGGAGGTCCAAGTCTTCTGCTAAATTGAGATGTAGCAGAAAAGGTACTTCTCTAGAGTCTTATTGACTCTTTGTTTGACCATCTGATGGGAGATAGTGTGCTAAGGAGCTTCAGGCCTTTTTGCCTATATTGGATAGGAGGTGGTTCCAGGATTGCAAAAAAACTGGGGGCCTTGGTCTGATGCAACTTCATCAGGTAAGCCACGCCCTAAGAAAATATTATTGATGAACATATTAGCATTTTACTTTGGGGTGACTTGAGAGGTGCAAGGAAGGAATTCCACCGTACTTGGTGAGCTCATCTATAACCACCCTTGTCGCATCATACATATTTAACAAAGTCAGACAGTGATTAAATTCAATGCTTATAGAATACCAGGGCTTAGCGGAAATTTGGAGGAGCATCAGTTTCCTCTGGGGTATGGAGTGTGAAGGTTTGAATATGGTTAGTCAGGCAATTGGAGAGGTGATTCTTCAACATATGGTATATTACCATCCATGAGTAAGACGTTTGATTACTTTTGCAGTCATCTATACGCCAGGGTGCCCATCTAGAGGGTTGTTGTGTTTAGAAAGAGAATCTCCTCTTGCATCTCTGTGACAGGTACCCAAGCCTGCCCATGGTGCAGGATGGTTCCTTTATTGATGGAGAATCTTTTTATGTGCCTCATTGCGCAGCCTTACATGAGGATCTCTTTTAGCTCCTTCCCCAAAGTGCCTCTCTTGAGCATGTTGTATTCTTCAAATTAAGCTTTGATGGTTGCCTTGGATCATGGCAAAAGATTGTGTGAATCATGGTCGCATTTTTAAATCCAATTTTGTGTAAGTGAAAGATAAGTGAGAGTCGCATCTGAGAAGGTCAGGGATCACATTAAGATGTCCAATCTTGTACTCAATAGTGAAGTTGTACTGTATCAGTACTCAATGCCAGCGGGATTGTCTCTGGTTCATTTTCTTGTTGTTCTTATGGAATTCCAGGTCGTGGAGATCCATTCTTGTGATTAATGGTTGGCGGACTTACAGAAGGTGGTGCTACCCTTCATTAAGTGTGGCAATGACGGCAAGTAGTTCTTTGTCAATCACAAGGTAGTTAGTCTCAGCTGGGAGAAACTTGCGACTAAAAAATAGACAGGATGTTCTAAACCATCATCAACCTCCTTTAGTATAACAGTTCCCAAAGCAAAGTTAGAGACGTACATTTCAACAATAAAGGGACAGTTGGGGTAAGGATGGACTAGAACAGGCGCGGAAAGTAGGTTCTCTTTTACTTCTTGAAAGGCTGCCTCCTCTTCCTCCACCCATATGATAGGAACCTGGCCTGTGAGGCTGATCAAGGGAGAGGCAGTTGAGGAGAGATTCTTGGTGAAATGACGGGGGTAAACTAACCACGTCAAACAAGCTGTGACGCCAGTATTTCCACATAGTTGGCCCAGTCCCTGATAGCTGGCAGCTTATGAGGACAAGTAGCCATGTCTTCCTTGAAGATGACGTTTCCCAAGAATGAGACAGAGTCCTTAAAGAACTCACACTTGGAAGGCGCCAGCTTCAGGTTGGCTTAGGCAATCGCCTGATGCACACATAACGCCCTTAACTTGAGCTTCCTAAGTTTCAGAGAACACATGGGTGTCATCCATATATGCAATGCAGCACTTCCTACAAGACTTCCCAATAAGTGTTTAATCCTGAGTTGAATTACTGAAGGTGCATTACGCAGTCTGTTGGCTTTATTTTTATTTTAAAAACCTCATGTGAAACTTGAAAGCATAAACTTCTGATGCTTTGGTATAACTGGGATCTGGTGGAAGGTGTCATCAATATCCAGCTTATGAGAAGAACTTCCCTTTTGCAATCATAGGGGAGATGTCTTTAATAAGCAGTTTAGGTTAGGGATCCAGATCAGTAGCCATATTGAGTCTTCAGAAATCCACACATGAACAAAGATCTCCATTAGCCTTTGGGTCTGGGAGCACTGGGGAGACCACCAAAGTCTTGGAGGGCCAGATGAGGGAACGCACAATCATGTCCTTTATGTACATGTCCAGAGAACCTTTATGTTTTGATTTTATGAGTATATGGGACATCTTTTAGGAAGTTCCGCACCATTCTTAAATTTGAAGAGAAAGAAAAAGGGCTGGAGGAAGGAAAAATAGAGTGGATAGCAGGCTAAAAAAGATGAGTAAAGGATTAGGACTCAAGTGGTAGGTTTGGGATTAATGTGGCCTTGGTAATTACCACCAGGAAGGGGCCCTCATTGGGTTCAGAGAAGAAGTCTAGTACAATTTATGATTTCCCTTCAGGATTTAGAGTGACCAGACCGCTTCCCATCTCAAAGATAGAGAAAGTACTTGTGCCACCACTGTTAGATTTTGTTAGTTAACTCAAGTAGAAAACCCTTTAAAAACTATCAATTCTTATAAATTACTCCCATTGATAGATAAATTTTGTTTTTTTTCAATTATCAGTATTAATTCAACACAAAATCGCCTATAGTAGCTAGCACACTTCCTAAATATTAATGCTACTATGAATTTTTTTACTATTTATGCACATTATCTAAGCTGAAACCCCCATAGATTAAAGGCACTTATAAAGTATCACAGTTTATCCTAAATCAGCCTCACGCACTGGGGCAGACTTGTATGCTAATTTGTGTAATTGGCACAATAGCACTTAAACATGGATACCATGAATAGGGAGCACCGAGTGCTATCATGAGCACTGCTGACGTTTTGATTAGGGTATTTTAATAGTCTTAATCAATGCCTATTTTCCTCACTATTTGTATCTTGCCAGCTCTATGACAAAAACTCTAATTGGGCTGATCTTAGTGCAATTATGCATCTTTGAGTTGAAATATAGTAACCAAGGCCCTTCAAATTATGATAGTAATCTGACGCCTATTTTGGGCTAAATCATTTTTGTTATATCAGTTTAAGGGCCAAAGGGTTATGGGATTAAACCAATTAACAAATTTGAAAATGCGTTTATGAACACAGAAAATTGTGGATAGGAGAGGCCCTCAAGGTATAAAATACTAGCGCCTGGCCAAAAAAAAATAAGGAAAAAAATATATTTTATCTAATAAAGATCTCCATCTACTTTGTATATTTTTTATCAGGTAACACTATTGAAGTGTTTAATCCTACTAGGATGACCACAAGCTGTATTGGAAGAAATCTCCAAATTGTACCTTTATTTGCAAATTAAGAAGTTTCCAATTTTGTAGGTGCAGGTTTCCAAGAGATGACCAAAAGAGTTTCATATTTTAGCTAAGCCTTGTGGGCCTCCAAACAATTATAGTACTATAAGACACTTGACAAATATTTGGGATATATTGGCCAAATTTCTTCCTAATATTATAAATAAAAATAGCAATTTTCAAGTGAGCTATCCTTAAATTTGATAACCACTTAATACCTGAGATAATTTGAGCAATGTAGTTTTTTAATCCACAGAAGCGCTCCCTAAACCTATGATAGGCTTGGAAGAGGGTAATGTTCGTTGGACCACCCAGCTATTTAATAACTTTGAATTGTCATTATGAGTAATGTTCCCATTTGATGTGATTATCAAGTCATGCCATTTAACACGGAAAGGTTAATGAAGTTGTATATATCTACAATGTCAAACAGAGCTTTGACAGCTTCTATGATGACCTTGCCATTCCTTTTTTATTCTTAGTAGTGAATGGGGTAGCCAAGTGATAGGAATGGTTTGTTCCATTTTCATCTAGACTCATAAGACATTCTGGAGTGGGGTGCAGTTTATAAAGCTGCTCCATCTTATCTGCGTTGCAGGTCACAGGGGTTTATATTAGAGGAATGACTGCCTCTAGTGCAGGAGAGGGGGTTCCACAGCTGGGCAGGTTCTCACTGGGAGCAGAGGTACTTTGGTCACAGAGGCCAGAACAAGAAGGCAAGATCTCTTATGTGAGTGCTAAAGAAAGGTGATGCTCCACACTACTATCTAAGGCTAATTCCTCCTCCAGGGTAGTACTAAGATGTGTGGCCTCAGTTTCTCTTAATAATTCAGGGCTAAGTTTTGATGGAACATATGTGGGAGCTTCATGAGAGGAGCTAGGGAAGACTGGGCCATAATACAGAAGTGTTTAGATTATTCTGTTACTGATAAGATGCCCTGTTTATGAACAATATTGCAGACCAGGGATTATCAAGGGACTCCTTTGGTGTAGCCACAAGATGTATTAGTCAATGTATTACTCCAGGGAATAGGGTAGTCCAGGTTGGCGCGCAAGTTGATACACCTTTAAGGAAAACAGTGTAGCGACAAAATGGATGTGAGTGCGTCCACCTGCTTATTAAGGGCTGAGATACCTAACAGCCTTTTTGAAGAGCTCATGGAGCAAAAGCCAACCAAGGCATTGCAAATATTGACATCATTTGAGAGTCCAGAGTGGGATAGGATGGAATCCCTGAAGGCTGAAGTTGATTGCATGTAAGTGGGCGAACTGTGTTTGCTAAGCAGTGGCGAACCTCAAGGAACACAAAGAGGAAGGAGAACAGGACCATCCCCACAGTGGTTGTATATGTATAACAGGTGGGAAGGCTTGAAGGTTCAGGAGTTTGCAGCATTTTCATAAACTTCAAAAATTTTGAATGAGTTTTTTACATGTCACAGATGGCCACCATGAGGTGCAAGGTAATACTATTGGGAAGGCAAGCCCACGCCCACACCCAAGTAACTGTAGTACCAAGAACCATATTATAGCATAACTACACATAATTCCTTATGTGTTAGAGGATGTTTCTGGTCAGAGACAAACCCACACAAAGCAGGAGAAATGACGTTTGATATGGCTCCATGTAGAGAGCAGATTTAGCAGCCTTGGAGGACACACCAGTTTGGTTCATGACAGGAGTGAAAACCCCAGAAAACGCCAAACAGAATTACAGACTATAGTTTTTTTTAAAAAATCTTTCAAAATAAAAACTGAGTTAAAAGGTAGGGGAATTCTTTTATATGACTTTTAAGTTTATGATTTGAGGATCAGTTTGGATGCTTCTGAAAGAAAACTGGTTAAAACAGCTAGTAATTTACTAGGTACAGTCCCCAAGGTTTGCTCTGGAAGCTTTGAGATACTCTCAGTCAATGACATTTTAATTAGAGAATTTGTACACATATGATATCTTTTGGGTCAGTCACCAAATTTTTTTGTTTTATATAATGAGATCAGAGTTTAGATCACATTCTTTTCACTTGAGGATTAGATCTATGATGGTTTGATCAACTTCTGAGATTTTAAGGGATCATTCACAACAGGCAGTACTCATTCTCAAGTTTAATGGGGATTATGGTCAGTTATTTTTACCTGTATTTAAAATTTTTGGGGAAAATTCCTATATTGCCTTACTATTATGAGCAATAGAGCAGCGTTAAATCCAGAAGAAACATAAATTATAACAGATTGGATGTATAGAGAAGTTTTTCAGTATGTTTATAACTTTTCAAATAGATGCTTAGGCTCTCTTAATCCCAGACATATAGTTTAGAGGTCTAAACATAATTGTCATAGTATAAGTCATTTCTATAACTTTGGATTCCTATATTGAGTTGATAACCACATTTTTATGACATATTAAGCATAGAAGGCCAGGTCATATATTGTAGATATGGCATTTCCAGAATTGATTGGTTAATTTGGAGTAAATTTACCCTCAGATATTAAGGTAGAATTTTTGTGGAGGGCGTGGTGCAGAAAGACATTGGTGTTAGCACTTTGATGACTCAGCGGTAAGAGGATACAGAGTTATAAATAAATGTTCTCACTTTTAATTCAATAATTTTGAAAGCAAAAGTTGCTAAATATGGCCATAATAGGTTGTAGTTAATCAAAGCTTGTATCTATTTAAACAGGTGTCAAAAACCTTATTAAACATTTTCAGTGTGGATTATAAATCCAAATCTAAAATATTGGACTGATTTTGTTTAATGATTTGACAGTCTGTTTATTCTATTGGCTTTCCAGACATTATCCAAGGCTGAAGGAGTAAAACTTATAATTCAGAAATCCCAGCCTTACCTTTCTATCTGCTGATCATCTGGAAGGATCTGGCTTATTGAGTGGATTTAGAGCGTGGTAAATTTTAACTTATGCTAAAAGTTTGCTTACTTGGCCATAAGAGCAGTCAATTTAAGTATCCCCGGGAGCTTGCCATGGCAACAGCCAATGGGAACTTTTCTCTAAGCGGTATAGTTACAGATAAACTGGATATATGTAAATCTTTTCTTAATGCAGGACAAGGATAGGTGGTCTTAAATGTTGGGTACAGAAGATCAAGGGGGAATTGATAGTTAAGTGATATGACAGAGAGGGAAGATTATAGTTTAGGCCTGGGGATCAACAAGATAAGATATCCTTTTTAAGAGACAAAGAATGGAGGATGGGGTTAGAAAGTATGCTTGGCTGACCTACTTGTCAGCTCCTAGTAGAGCACCACTGTCATGGATGCAGCTAAGAAAGATTAGACTGGTTGCCCAATTGTTATGTGTGACCACCCAGTGGAGAGCCCATAATACTAGAGGCACAGGGGTCCAAAATAATTGGAGGAGCGGGGTTCTAGTGTGGTTGTGAGGAATGCAAAAGCTCAGAAAATACCAAAGACCCCCAAAGCAAACTAAATGGTTGCAAAGTGGGCAACTGCAGGTCTTACAGGGGCAACCCCCAATGGTAGGGGAGGCAAAGAGGATGAAACCCCTCAGGGTTTTGTGGTTGCATACCTTTGAGTTTATTTAATGAGGGTTGTGGATCAACGTAAGGCATTTTAGATTCTTCTGCGAAATTAGCATCACAAATGGGCCACAGAGGGGGCCTGCACAGAGCGCTGGGCTGATCTCTCCCTGAGAAAGGTGCTTAGGCTCCTTAAGTGAACAAAATCCTTCACATGAAGGTCAGGTGGGGACCTCACCTACGCCAGCAATGAATTGGGGTTGCTTTAAGACTGTCCCTCTCAGTGAACGACTTTGGGTGAACCTGCGTTGGGGCAGAGAGCCAGTCAAAGCAAACGGCTATGCAATAGTGGCTGGAGAAGAGGGCACATAATCTGGGGCGACTTTGTTTTAAAATTATGATGATTTTCCAGGTGGAATGATTAATCAACTGTACAACCCAGTTGACAATCATCAAGATTAGAACTAAGGCTGCAGCAAATTTTTCCATATCAAAAGGCAGAATTTTTGTAAGATTAAATTGACAGATGAGTTCACAATGAGCTGGGGTAAGAACGTGCAGGTTTACTAATTGCAACTAAGGTGAGGGAGTAAAATAAACTGACAGCAGCCTCTTTGAGGCTGTTGCCTTAAGAATTAGGGGAAACACTGGGGAGGGGCATCAAGGGATTGGCCCCTTAGAATTTGAGGGCAGGAACCGATTGGCTGGGGGAGAGGTGGGTAGGGGTATTTGAGACCCCAACAAAACTAAAAAACTTTTTAAAACTTTTTCAAAATTTTTGGGCCAAGTCAGGTTGACAGTGCCAACCCAGGACCTGACCATCTGAAGCAGACTGGCCATGCATCCTGACCTGTTCAAATCCATTCCAGAGGGTTGGGAGGGTCATGCCAATTCACTTGATAATTTATTAGGTGTGTGAGTTGGTCCCCACTCAATTTTCTATCTTAGGTAGTCTGGACTGGCTCCCCTGAACCATATTCCACAAACTGGGCCCCAAAGTCATTTGACCTGTTTTTCTGAATTTTGGCAAAAATTGCCATGGGAGTGGTGAGTTCCAGGGCCTGCCTGTGGCCCCTGGCTTGGGTAACCTCTCTGCAAGCCCCCTCTTTCCACTCTAGCAGGGTAGAGGAGGGGTAAGAGGCAGGTGTAGGGGATCCTTGAGGGGTAAAGCTGTTACCCAGCGTTCATCCACCACATACATCAAGTCAATCAACTGTGACAGGGAGTCCATCTGGGCCTTTATCCTCCTATTTTTCTGGAAGGGATGCTGGTTCCTATCCAGTCACAGGGGATGGGCCCCAGGACTTACAACTGCAGGAGGTAATTAAGTTAGAAGGCTAAAAAATTGACAATGATATTTGATGATAGATATATGCAAGTAATCAGAGTAGGGGTATCCTTGTGTATCAGGTAAACAACTCTGAAACTGTTATGGTATCCTCATAGGAGAAGCCAATACCAAAATAACTTTTGTAATAATTTAAATTGATATTAGTTGGCTGTCCCCATAGCATCATGGGCTAGCATGACAATAACTGTATCCAGTTAAGGGAAGTGAGAATTCTATTTAACCCATACACTATGTCATTGTTATGGAGGTGAGAAATCAAGCTGCAAGGTATAGGCTAGGTTCTCACAAGGTGGTGAGCAAGATCTAGGGTGAGACAAAATGACAAATGATTTGGCAGCAGTTGTAATATAATTTTCTTCCAGCAATAAAAAATGTGCTTGGGAGCAGAAAATCGTTATTATTGCATTGCATAGTTTTTAAAAGTTGTTTCAATAACTTAACAGATGAAAGCTTTATCAATATGTTAGATATTAAGCAGTTAATATATCTAAACAAAGTATAGTACTATGGACTAAGCCAATATCCAATAGCCATGTAGGAACCTAAAACTTTACTTGGTTTACCTTCAAAGTTTTACTAACACCTAAGATATTCATGTATTCATCTAAATTATTGAACGCTTAACTAACAATGATGCTATAATCTATAGTCAACAAATTACGATTACTATATTATTTACATAATAATAGGATGATTAGCTTAATAATTTGTGTTGCAGTGATATGTTAGCTAAATTTAAAATACATCAACTTGGAGTTTTAAGCGTTACTCAGTTTAGGTTATAACTAAACTGCCTTGCCTTTTAATATTGGCTTTAAGATGCCAAGCTGCAAAGTTCCTATCAAGTCATTTCTAAAACGCCTTTACAAAAGTGATAGCTAGCATTCCCTTAACCTACCATATATTTATTTAAAATCAAATATATCTGAAGCTTGGTACGCATAGATATGAAACTATTGAAATAGTGTAATACTTATTTGATTCTATACTTTAATATAGAACTTAAGCTATTTGTAGTTTACCAAATTATCCTTAATTTGCCACCAACTTTATTAGATTGACCTGACTATTATAATTTGGCTGAAACTACAGTATCTAACATGGTATATTTTACCTTTGATTGTGGCTACTTTGGTTTCAATTTCTGAGCCATCGTATTCGTCTAATCAATACCGATCCAACATTTAATCAGATGATCTTAGCTTGGTTGATTTTAAATGGTGCGACTCTTCGCCGCTCATAATCCTTAAGATTGTATTTTTGGTATGCCGATTATTTGACATTAAAACTTTTATCGAAAAGTTTTAACCTTATTAGTGAAAAATGAATCAAAATCTACACATGAAATTAAAATTTATAGACGAGCAGATTGAAAAAAAGGCTTCAAAATAAGGCTATCTAATAAATACATCCATATACAATTTAAAGACCTTTAGAGTTAGTATCTTTACACAAGCTCTACTACACCTTTGCTCTATAAAGATCAATTTGACACCCTAATATTTTACAAGTTTAAGGACTTATCGTGGCAAACCAACCTACCCTAAAAAAGGGGTACATGCATCATCGGAGCTACAAGACGTCAGTGCCATAACGAGTTAACGGTTGGAAGTTAACCCTTTCAATGGTTTTCAAAAAAATCATTGTTTTTGGCCCTTAAACTTGGCAAAAAATTCTTAATCGACGTTTACACTTTTTGTAATTATTTTGGTCCTTGTACGTAACATAAATATTCGATAAATTTTGAAATACATATATATAATTCTCATTTTTAAACGCATATGTGCGCAAAGATTTACACAGCCCTCATCTTTTGGAGCATATATACGTTCTTAGATTTACACAAACCCTATTTTTGAGCGCATATACGCGTCAAATCAGTGAAAGGGTTAAAATCATTGCAACATCTCTTCTAGCACCCTAAAATCAGCACTTGAATTTATTTTTTAAAACAGAAACCCTGTAGCAGTTGAAGAGGATCCATGAAGTTGGTAACTTTTGGTCAAATGTCAGGCTAGGCGACCAATTTTCACCAACATTAATTTTACTCCTCATTTTCTCAATCCAAAACAAGTTAAAGCCAACCAAAAATTTTCAGCATTCGCTACATACACCGTTGATGGTGCAAAACGAAGAAAAGCGCACCTGTATAGCAATATAGATTATCAGAGAAAGTGTTCAGAGATAATCGAACCCAACTGTTGACGCTTGACTAACGTTTATCCACTACAAGGGCTCAAACCAAACTGAAATAAGTCACTAGCATCGCTTGCACTTTCAAAACAAAATAAAGCGGCTGATAATTTAATCGTGCACTTCAACCATTGAAACCTTGGGGAGAATACCAAGGTAAAACTTCCAGAAACAAACACCAAACCTGATCCCATCGTGAGGCTGGTCCAGGCGAGATAAAATCTCCTCGTATTGATCCGGCGTAAACACCCCTAGCTTTGTGCGCCTGGCGCAGACCTTGGCGGCGATCGAGTTGGTGAATTCCGGATGCCCCTGGAGCGATAACGCTCGCCCTTCTCTATAGAGCCCTTGGATGGGGCTGGTGGAGGTGGAGCCCAGGTTAAAATACCCTTTGGGTACTGAGATGACGTGGTCCTAGAACCGAGATCAAATAGTGAAGAGTGTGGAAGTTAAAATGGCTTTAGAATGGCGTGGTAGGCAATAATTGCATAGGATACTTACACGGTGCATCTGCTGTATGGTCTAGGTATAAGTTAGAGCGAGTTTACAGTTTAAAATGAGTATGGCCGATATCAGAATAAATGGCACCGTCTTTAAAAAACTTCAATGAAGGACATATATCAGCTTTTTAACCATCAAAAAACATTGGATAGCCGTAGGCCATAAGGATAAGATATAAAGGCTTTAACCCACGCATTAGATTTGACCCAACGTTCAAATAAATCAAAGTAGTTAAACTTATCATCGAGTTTTAATTCCACCCATCCGAAACTAGAGTTGAACCTAACTAGGCCCAAGGTGCAACCAGCAAAGCAGATAATTCTATCTTACCATCATCTCATCGGAACATTCAAATAAGACCCTCCCGATGGGGGATAATTTGAAGCTGAGTGGTCCAACCTATAAGAAAACTTAGAGTCTAATAAGAGTAGAGCCGAGAGGAGGGTAAGCCACTAAAGGTTTAGTTTATGGTAGTTAACAACGAACTCGTGGACTAGATGCATTACAAAAACCATTCTAACTTAGGAAAATTTGGCTGATAATGATGAAAATGCTTATGGTAGGCCATCAAGGCAAACATGTTGCAAGCGCACTCTGTTTGCCCAAAACAATCCTCTACTCACCTCCCAACCCAAGGAATTCCTCACCACGGACCCATCAACTAAAGCCCTCGCCAAGATCTGATGGCCAAAGCACACCCCTACGAGTTTTGGCCCAAACTCCTCGGTTAAGAGATGGGTTACAAACTCCAGCAGCTCATCGATCCAAGCCAAGCCTTCATACGCGCAGAACGCAGAGCCCGTAATCATGTACCCATCGATGTGGTCGTTATTGTCCCGAGTGGGAAGTTGCCGGTCCTCCCCAAAAGCCTTATAGCTGATCAGCTCCAACCGCGGAAGTGGCCGGGAGAGTTCAGCTTCAAGGGACTTTAAGGAGGCCGTTAGGAAGGTCTGGAAAATCGTGGGGTATTCCCCGGATTCCTGAACGACAATATCGATAGGCTTATCGGCAACGATCAGACCTAGCCGGAACGTCTCCTTGTCAAGCATATTGGGCATGTTGGATTTTCAAGCTCTAAGCAGTATGAATGAGCTTCACGCGGCTTATTTCAACTGGTAAAGGTATACGTCAATAAGCTATAAGTGCAACGGTAAAGTAAAAAGCCACCCGTTGGAATAAATTCGTTAGAAATGACAATTTTTTCAACAAAAATCCCACCCAAATATTAGCCTCCAATACTCTTTGTTATCCTTGATAACCATTACAAAGCTGCTACAGCTTATTTATAATAGAAACAAGGATCGACTTTAAATGTGAGTATCCCAAACATGATTAACTTGGCCTATACGCCTTGCAAATAAAGAACCGATCATGTTAAAAATCTAAGGCCGTAAAACATCCCATAAAATCGTGCGCCGGTTAAACCTCGCAACGGATCCAACCCTATCACAGGTGGCACGTGGTGGAATTAAAGCTTCGTTTGAATTCCTCTATCATTTACAAGTTAACTAAGTCAGGGATATAAAACTAACCAAGTAGTATAATTAAACAAGACAATTCTCTCTGCCTTTGACTGGCACACAGATCAAGAAAAGTCAATTTTAAGGGATTTAAACTCAAGGGCGGATCTCCAAATTCTGACTATACCTTACTTCTTAATTCTGGTTTAACACTTCAAAGCGAATCCGTTCCACTTTAAGCACGGTCAAAGCAAACCCCCAGATTGTTGTAACCAATTTCGCAAAACATAGCTTCAGAAGGTTAAGAAAGATCTTATAGCCTTGCAACAACCACTACCCCAACTTTGAAGTCGATCAAACCTATCACCATTCCTCCATCAGTACCCTATTTAAAACTAAAACCACGGAATGCTTAATAACTGGGTAAATTTTGATAGCACCGACATCTTTGAATTTAACCAAACTCCCAAACTATCCCTACAGCTCTCTAACTTTAAACTACGTCGTTGATGTACAAAAAACGATAACCGATTCAAAATAGAATTTTTGGGGTTCGTTAATCTCGATAAGAAGGTAGAATGAGCGGTTGAATTGTTCAACAAAACTAGTATCCAAGCACACGAAAAAGGTACTCAGAATTAGTAACCATCCTATAAATTACAACCCAAGTAAATTTTACCCAATTTCTTAGGTATCCTTGTAACCAGGCTTGATCCATATCCATATAGATTCAAAGCGTTCTACTTTAGCCAACATGTTACGTCTAAAATTGAGCAGAAATACGAAAAGGTAAGAGATGCTGCAGCCATGGCTGGCGACACGCCTCAACCCACTTTATATACCCGACTCAGTAACGTGAACTATTATCGGCTGTGGAATAAGAAAAGTACAATGGCATTAAAGCAACTACAGTACAACGGCTCAGAACCGCAATCTTAACGCCCCAATTTAACTCGTTCACCACTTTCCGCGCACCTCTTTCCAAAGAGAGCTATTATTGAATTAGAGTTGATAGGAACTCAAAATAAATTTAAAGCGAGCCTTACAACTCTCGGCTGATAGAAAAGGGTGTAGGTGAGATCCAGTTGGCTAGAGATCTCGGTACCAAGTATAGTACAACTAAATTCAAATAGCCTTCAGATGCGTGTAAACCAAAGCAACTCCAGCTTAACTTCAACTATGGAGTTGGCAACATCAACGTAAGATAAAAAGCACGTATCCGTTTTTCAAGCAGACTTACCACCTGCCAAATCAGCCAGCCGTTGAAGGGAGGTAAGGTTCAAATAAAACTTAAATATCTGTGACGCCGCTAAGGCTTATGTTCCAACTATCCTCTCTCAATCAGTTAAATCACTCATTTCAGCCAAGGTGTATATTAAATCCAATTGAAGTCGAATCATTCGATAGTGATCATGACATCACTCTATTCAAACGATAACCAAGTTGACAATCCTCAGATATAAAATGGAGCCATTGTCATAAGGACAGATATATTGAAATGACCTGGCACGAATTAGACTTGGTTTCACGTAAAGATTCTTTTTTATTTTATTCGAGGTGGGCCGACCTGGGGACAATAACACACCAATTAAGGGGAAATCGAATGAATGGGAAAGGAGGATAAAATCTGGAAAACCTCCATGCGCAGCGTATGATAGGCCAGGAACTCCATGGACCGCCTTTGCTATTCGCTATCTTGGTTCGGGGCATTGGTGCGCAATGCCAACACAGTCATAATTATCCCCTACCCAAAGTTCATGTACCGGAATCGAACGGGGAGGCAGCGGTAGAGGTCCCTATTCTACCACCGGGGTATTCTCCCCCACATAAAAGATTCTTTATCTGAAAATCTTTATAACCCAAACCTTTTCCCCTTGTTGAATATCTGAATATCTGCTCTACTGAGAAATATATTGAGGAGATGGCCATCTCATCATAATCACCAGCCAATTTTACCATAGGGACCTTAACATCAGAAACCCCCCCCCAACAACCATCAAAATCCTCATATAAATCACTTAAATGATACTAGCAGTTCTCTAGCAGCTTGACGTCAAAAACCTTTGTTATGCTCGGTGAAAAAATTGAACCAAATAAAATTTTTGATAGCTTGAATCCGACCAGATCCTTTCAAATGGGTGATAATCAACTTAACCCCAGGTCAATCCACCCAATCCGTGACTATTCCTCATATCAATACACCACAATCCACCCAACTAACTGCCACATTTTTGAGTTCAGTGATCCTAGCATTTGACACATCATAGGATCTCTGAAATTGATGTAATTCCTAATATACATTTAGGATATTCCTTTTAATATTTTAAATTGACCTCCTGTTGAACTTTGGGTTCTACTTCAGAGGGCTGGTTCTTCTTTAGGTGTGGAATGCAAGTTTGTGCATCTATTGTGTGATGACAATAGACAGGATGGTGATTGTAATTTAAAATATAGCTCCTTGTTAGCACTTAAATTGTATACCCTGTAATTTACTTGGATGATGACAAGCCACCCTGATCCTACTGATCCCAAGTAAATATCAACTAATACAAAGTAAAATACTAAATACAAAAGTTTATAAGTTAAATTATAAATAAATCCAGTAGTTGAATATATTTTATTAGTGTTAACTTAAGGGTTATTTATAAGGTTCAATGTTCACCATATCTTACCCATAACATCTCATTTTCAGTGGCACTTGACCATGTAAAAGGTTTGTAAGAATATCTACATATACTTTGACTCAGGGCATCATACTCAGCCTCAGGGTCAGTGTAAACACCATCATCATTCTTGAGATGGTATTTTGTACAAGTCTTTAAAATAGCTGAACTGATTCACTTTCACATACAATTAGCAGTACATAACAAGGCAATTCATATCACTAATTAGTAATTAATTTGATTGAAAACTTGACTGACATTAAAAAATAATTTTGATATAGACCAACAAAGCCCACATGCCTGAGTCATTAAGTCAAAACTTAATCTAAGTCCAACATAACCAACAAAGCCCTTGAGCCCATGTCATCCTAGCCTAATATAATTAAGTGAAATTGCTAAGCCGTGGATCCTAAGCTTTGCATAAGCTTATAATATACCTGGTCCATAATTGCTGATATCTGACTTAACCTATAATAAGTTTTAGGCATGCTAACATTATTATATCCCTATTGAATATCTGATAATTAGGTCCAGTCAATTACTCAGCAACTCCAACTAAATTTAGGGTTTGTTATTAGAAATGACATATAAAAACCTATATTGAATCATAAAGTTATATTTCAACTTATATATGGTTTTTAATATTTTCAATAAGTTGCCTCGCCATCTTTACATAAGATGAGAGCTCTGATTGCCTTTACCAAAGTGGTGGGTCTTTGCTTCACTCAAAAATTAAAGGTATATATGAAGTTATCAACTTTTAGAAGCCTGCCTTTTATAGAGACTTTGGGGATTAGTACCATCAAATATCTAAAACAAGAATTTCTATAACTGTTGTTCACTACAAGGGCACCAAATCACCACTCAACAATCCTCAAAGCAGTGTACTAATCATGAAAATGGAAGATACCCCATCAGTAATATCACTCACTGGGTGAACAATGGAAATGTCAATGAGGATGACTGCATTGGAAGTCCACCCAAGGTATTGTTTGAAGAATTATAGATGAGCCCCATAGAAACACCATAATTGAATTTAATTACCTGAAACTCATATGAATTGTGAAGAATTTTTCCCATGGAATACTAATTTCTGGTGATAGAGTCTCCCACAACAGAGCACCTTTTATGGAAAGAACCATTATGAGCTTGTATGAAACAACACCCTTCCATCATCCTATAGAGATATTATGAACCTTACCATATATGTTCAAAGGTTTGTTTATACAGTCCTGTACCATGTTATAATCTCTTGTTTACCTACCTTAAGAAATTATTGCACCATATCAAAACTCACAATGCTTTGAGTTTGGCATATGATCAAATCTATAACTTATCCTCTCAGCATATTAGCAACCTACATAGCAATATTAGTCAAATCATGAACACATTATTTAACTCCACAACCAGCTTGCTAATGTCAACTATGGAGTTATTAACTATGTAAATAAATCTTTGAGATATTTTGACAGGATCAAATTGAATCTAATGTTAAATCCTAACTGCTTCTTGTGACTTTACTACCTAATATATTCAAAATTCGTTTATACAGTTATGCACCACGTTATGCATTTATTGGGTGTTCACCATTAGAAATTATTGTGCCATATCAAAACTCACAACGCTTTGAGTTTGGCATAATTTTAAATCTACAGCTTATCCTCTCAGCATATTAGCAACCTACATAGCAATATCAAGTCTAATAAAAATCACATTATTAGCTCCATAACCAGCTTGCTACTGTCAACTCAGAAGTTACTAATTATGTAGAGAAAACCCTAGAGATACTTAAAAAGGATCTTATTAAATCCAATGCCAAAAGCTAACAACTTCTTGTGAACTTTACTAACAACTACAACAATTAAAATCAGCAGCCTAAGGAGAGATGGTTACCCAAACTTCTGACATCAAATGTGAGGAAACTCATAGCCTGAACTATTTAAAGATCAAATGGAACAAGCTCCAGACCACATCTGGGAACTAGAAACCGGTTGCTCCACTGAAACTACAGCAACATCTCAAAACATCTTTAACAGAGTTGCCCATGCAAAGAAGGACCTAGTTACCTGGCTACCCAATCTTCTGCTCAAACCCTAATTAGAAAATTAGTAACCTAGAGGATGATCTTAAAACACAACAACCTAGTATTAATCTATAAATGAGGTCCAATGCCATTTCACAAAGTTGAAGCTTAATGGGACAAGATGAATAATGAACCTTTCACCATAATGGAACAACTTCAAAAAAGTATGAAGTACAAGGGTATGAAGGATGCTTTTTAAGCTTATTAAAGTCATGGAGGATAAAAGTAAGCTTTTACAAACATTCTGATCTAATTACTGAAATCAAATAATTACCCTTGTGCCTCACATCCTGAACTTAAAAGCTGAGTTAACTGTCCTAAAGAGATTTATGAATGTAATGAGCACTACTCCAATAATCTCTTTGGAGGAAGTAGATGCACAAATTGCACCTTTACATGATTAGATACTCCACAATAACTCTGATCTTGAATTCTTTGACATTCACACCAAAAACCTTATAACAGGATACTCCTGGGGTACAATCATCTCAAGTGTAGAACCTACCATGTTTATACCAAACTTTAAGGATAAATTCATCCAGGAGAAGGCAGTATAGCTTCATTATTATATGTCTATAAAGCTTTTATGAGAGGAGCCAGTGATTGTCAAAAATCTAAAACCAATCTTTCCTGCATAAGTTAAATTCCCCAGGAAGTGATGTTTACTCCTATTGATAATATAAACTGGGATAAATTAAAAGTGTACTCATCTAGGAATTTGGCTCTATGAAAAGCTTGAGTATTTATAAGCAAGCCAACATGAGAATTAAACTCTGTAAAAATGAGTTAGTAGCCAAGTTAATGAATTTATTCTACATTATGACTCAGTCTCTACTTAATCTGAAGATGCTCAATCTTGACAACGATATGGTTGTTGTCATTTCTAGACTACACAGAAATCCTGACCTAGATCTTCACATTACTTCAGTCAAGCATAGTTTCAGATTAGTTCTGGACATCAGTAAGCCTAGCTCAATGTAGTTGATATCCACAATTCTGAAGTCACACAAAAATTTTATTTAAGTTTTTGTTCTTAATGTTGAATAAATAAAGTCCAATATAGTGAACATCCTAAATACAGTTTTCTGTAAGAAGTCCAACCACATAAAGAGTGAATGTCATAATAAATACCCTGCCTTTGCTGACCAAGGAAAAGACCAGTCATCTTAGGTACAGGTACTTTAATGCTGACCAGTCTTAAGTACCTCAATCAGAACAAATTTTGATTGACCACCTCTTTTAAATTGAGAATCACACAAATGAGAAATCTGAAGAGGATCAGGAAGATACCAATACTAAATGCTAAGTACTACCACTGAAATCAACATTAATGAATGACTGATGGTAGAGAAAATCAATGAAGCCCAAGTTCCAGAATATACTTTTCTTATCTAAGTCATTGGTAGCCCTCAAGTATTTATAACCACCATGTGATGGCGACCAGTTTTTAGCTTTATTGGTCATACCATTTAAAAATTTGATAATCTAGTTGAGATAAATCAGTGTAACACTGAAACTTTGATGAAGCTCAGTGCAGCCCTCCGCTGTAAAGAAGTATTGGTCTTACCATTCAGCTTTTATGAATCATCATAAATGTGGAGATGGTATTTAGAAAATCTGGATCATGGCCATCTTTATGCCAGATATATATTTAACACTAACTCTTTAAGACTTATCACAATGATTAAGTTTGCTAAATCATGAACATAATAAGGAATATGTAACGCTGGATCAAGCAGCATCAAAACCTGGGAGCTTAACTTTAACTGCCATTCAGAACTAGCTAAATTGTCTCTTTAATCCCTGTAATGGTGTTGGACAACTACTATAATATGCTCACAGGAACACAAATTTATGATCATGTATGAAAGATTCATCAATATGAAAGAAGGATGCCATTCCCTGTTTTATTATAAAGTTCCTCATAAGCTGGGCAATAAAGGATACATCAAGAAGAAATAATTGTCACTATAAAGCAGCTGAAGCACAGGTACTCAAAATTGTTGATATAAATGCTTCACTATATGGAGACAGGAAGCTTAATCTGAGCCAAAGTCAGTTCAGCAGTTTATTTGAAAATTATTATAAAATGATTGAAGCAAAAGTTGTCTTATGCTTTGAATAGATAATAATTTGCACCTATTAGATAAATCTTATAAGTAGACCAAGTTGTTTTTAGGGATGGAATTTTTTATAGGTGATGAGTGACAATCAAATGCCCACCTATCTAATTGTTGTAATTGTATTATTTTACTAGAAAATAAGACATTTACTTCTTAACCTAACTCTAAGGTTTAACCCAGACCTAGAAGTAGTTAAAAACACTATTCAGGTATAAAACAATATTGTCCCAACAATTAATGTACAGAATACTAGCATTAATTTCCAGAAAGTAAATATCAGTCATTGACATAGCCACATACATTGATCAACCAAATTTATAACTAATTCAGTGCACCACAAAAATATGTCCAAAGGTTGCAACTGTGCCCAAAAGTTTTATCAATAAAAATGTTATCAGCAATTATACCAAATACTTATGAGAAGTCTTAAAGTCATCAAGATAGTTAAAATTACTTGATCAATCAAGATAGAAGCTAAATTAGAACTTCTCATTTGGAAGTTTAATGTCATTTATATAGCCATAACTGATCAATTAAATTTAAAGGGTAAGTTAGAGCTTTCAAAATTATGTTAAAAAGTACAGAAAACAGGCCAATGAATACTTGTCACATTTAAAAGTTTATTGGGGATCATCCCTATAGCAAGAGGCCCCTTTTCCCACTACTGCATAGGTTCAAGTTGGCCAGTTCAACTATACCTTCTTCTGTATAGAACAACTAAATGGAGAATGTCTCAAGATCTATAGTATAGATAGACTATGCTAAAGATCTACACAAATAAACAACAAGATTTTATAATTAATGTGAACTTTTATTTATGATAGGAAAATGGTATCTATAGTCAAATAACTTCATTCAAGAAGCAATAGTGCTCTCATGATGAGGATCATTAACTATTTTACAATGAATTGTATAAAGGGATTGATAGGTATGGAAAGGCTTCAAATGGGTGTCACAGGGTCAGTGTTAATACAATCCATTTTAAGGAAAAATCTAATAATGGTGTTAATATTGAGTTCAGTTCCCAGGTCAAAAACTAAGTACCAGGTCAATTGATTATCCAACACTTTCCTCTTTACTTGATTTACCACTTGATCTTTGATAGGAGGGTTTATCAGATTTGTATTAAGGTTATAGAAACTTGGCATTAACAGGATTGATAATTTGCCCATTGATTAGCTCTAAATAGTGTATGCTTTGGAAGCAACTCTTTTAAGTACAACATATGGGTTTTTCATAGAGTAGCCAACTTATGCATCCTGCCAAATCCATAGGTATTGCAGTAAGCGACTTGATTGCTGACTACAAAAGCTGCCAAATTAAACAATGCAGTTCATATATCTCCTTCTGTTTTATTTTTTTAGTTAGGGCTGCCACATAGGCTTTAGTCTGATATTAACTTGGGATTCTACCAGTTGGTCAAAATACTTGGATTGCCAAATTGCATCCTTGTCAGTAACAATGGAATGTAATAAGAGCAGCAGTGCAGACTGTCAACCGTGTAAGAGCTGGAAGGGTGAGTATCCTGTACCAAAATGGTAGCTAATATTATATGCAGAAATGGTTGTATCTACATATATGGCCCATTGCAATAGAGAATTTCTGGAAAACTGTCATGAAAACGGCAGAAGAAGTTTAGACTGACCTGCCAGTCAGGATGCGTGAGCACCCAAAAAGCAAGCCAGAATGCCAGGGGTATTGCTGCTTAACAACGTTGTATGGAACTGCAAATTGGGAAATGATAACTTGTTGGTGTAGAACAATCGTGATAAGAAACCTGAAAATGAACCAAATGGAAACAACCCAAGAAACTGGGGGTCTCGCTGTAGGGGATTGTAACACTGGGATAGTTTCTACAGGGTTGCCAGTGGGTGGGTTCAATACAACTGAAGACAAGGGGGAGGATCCTTGATTGGAAATGACGGATGTAAGGCCACAAGGTCCCAGTATATTGATGGCGGATAGTTGCAATGAGGGGGTTAAATTGCCAGAAGTGTCTTGCACGTTGAATTCAGTTATAATGGTGGGAGTTATTGTAATCATTAAAGCTGTTAATGTCCATCCAGTGTAGGGAATGACAGGCCACCAGGGTAATGGCATCAGGACTTCGCCAAGAAGGATATCTATAAAGTAAAAATTGATTGTTGTAGCAGGAATTTATTGAAAGGAAAATGAAGAAAAATTGACCAAAAATTTTCTCAGTGCGATGCAACTGATTAAATAGTGTTTGATTAATGTGGGTACAAGCAGGGATTGGGTCCCTCAAATTTGACCTAACCCAGCGAATTTTTCAGGGGAAGGGGGCAGATAATCTCAATGGGAACTGGCATCTAAGGATTCAGTGGTAGGCTGAGTTGGTGTTAGTTTGACTTGAATGCTTGAACCGAGGCTCAACTGCATTTCCATCATTTGGCATGATGGTATCTAGCCCAATGAGCAACGGGAATTACCCAGGGCCACCTCACGTAGTGGCGGTCCCAATTGGTTAGAAATGGGTTTGGGATGCCCAACCCGCCCATGCCCAGTCGTTGGACCATTCATTCAGTCAAATGTTACATTGGCTGCAACTCCCAATTTGCTGGATATGGGGTTTAAACTGTCATCAATGGTTTCTGATGATATCATCTGCATTTTGGGGATCATCCCCAACGATTTCAAGAGGGGGTTAGCATAGGCAATTGCACTGCTGGCAAGTCAAAACCATCAGCAATTCCAGCCAATAATTTGATCTTTGTCCCTTTTTGAATATGTGGTTTCTGATTAATGGGCTCGAATTTCATCAGTTTTGGACCCTTTGACTTCAATTTGGTGATCTTGGCGCAGATTTCCTTAATCCAGTGGACAAGTTCAGCTGAGGTAAGTGTGGGTACCAGGGGAGGAATCAGAAGAGGGAGGGCTGTTACCCGGCGCTCATCTACAACGTGGGCGAGGTCACCCTGGGTGATGAGGGGTACAGCCGCCCTCTTCAGACCCTTTTTATTTAAAATGGGAAGATCGCCCTATCCACACACAGGGGACGTTTCCCTGGACTTACACAAACATTGTAGAGTTTTATACTAATGTACAATTGGTGCGTTTCACCATTACACTGTTCTAAGGATGATTTGGGACAGTAATAACTCCCCAGATTCCCATTAGCTCATTTAACTAAGAACAACTCGCAAGGTAAAATAGAGTGACATCATCTGTGAGAATAAAATGAGGACAATCATGCCAGTGTATTATTTGCATCATTATAAACTTCACAGTGGTTATTGTTATAAGATACCGGAGAGACCGCGCCTCAACTCACTTAGTGAGATGATTGATGAATACTATGATGTATTAAAAGTTATTGACCCTAGTTGAGAAGGTCCTAGCATATTAATAGACACTGTGTGCCAGGCACAAATAGGCTTTACTAGAAAATAAGTAGTCATGAGCTTATAGTGCTGCTGTGCTTGACATTTGTGGCATTTTATTAAAGCATCATTAATCTCAAAATGTAAAGAATCCCAATAATATCATTGTAGAATTAGTTTTAAGGTCTTCACCAGGTCTCCATGCCCTATGATGCAAAGGGCTTGCATGATTATCTCCAGGTGGGCTAAAGGTGAAGAATAGAACCCCCAGTAACTCTTGTAAAGATTTCAGATGCCCTATGAAATTATATTAACTAATTCACTTTTTTATCAAAGAAGGGGGAATGTCCCCAAGCCCTTCTGTTGCAAAATTGGCAGATTTAAGGCACACCAGTGATGGGCGGTAGGTTTCTGCCAAGGTCCCTTGACTCAATTTTATGACAACTCAAAGAATGAAGGGGAGGATTGTAGAATTTTGGTCTTATTCAGATGGCTGGTTCTTCTGCGGTATGGTGAAATTTCGAGTGTCTATTGTATGAAGACAATAGACCATATGATGACTATAGTTCAAGATATAACTCCTTGGTGATAGCACTTCAAAGTTGTATTCTCCTGTTGTTACCTTGACAATGGCTCGCTGCCCTGATCTTACTGATCCCAAGTAAATTCTCAACTATTACAAATTAAAGTATTAAACACAAAAAGCTTATATGTTAAACTATAAACTAGTGGTAATAGTTGAATGTGTTTTATTAGTATCAACTTGGAGATAATTTATAGGGTTTGATGTTCACCACATCTTACCCATGACATCTCATTTTCAATGGCACTTGGCCAAAGGAACATGTAAAATGTTTGTTTGAGGGTCTACAAATACTTCAACTCAAAGCATCTCGCACAGCCTCAGGGTCAGTGTAAATAATGTCAATATTCTCAAGGCGGCGTTTCAGATGTGTCTGCAAATAGCTAAACCAATTATCTCACAAGCAATTGGCAGCACATATCAAGGAGATTCATATCACTAATTAGTAATTAATTTGATCAAAACTTGACTGACATTAAAAACTAATTTTGATATAGACAAACAAAGCATATGTGCCTGAGTCATTAAGTCAAAACTTAATGTTAAGTCCAACCTAGACAACAAAGCCCTCTGTAACGCATGGGCTCTTGCCAATATGAGACAAACAAGTTGGGCAGCACCAGCCATGTCACCAACCACATGACTGATATAACGCTGGAAACCACCCTCTCACCTGTGTGCCATTTCCAGAATTTGCGACATATTTGCAGACCAAGGTTCCGGTAATGCTACAAGCAAGCAGCATAGCCTAACCCAAGTTAGGGCCACAAATGAGGCCAATGCCTGGCCTAGCTCACTTGTTAAGCTCATTTTTCTGTCTTCCAATTGAAATAAGTTTTAAATATTTTAAAGAAAGCGATGTGATTTTATTATGATAATTTTTGTATGAGAAAATGAAACTGTATTTGCAGTTACCATTTCCACATTTTTACAGCATTTCTGATAGTTTAAAGTATTGCAACAAAAACCATAAATTTGGCTTTTGAGAAACATCCAAATTGTGGTTCAGGAAAGACCCATATCCCACATAATGACCATTCGGAGGATTCAGGCCACTGGTTGTTTGACACGCCAGATCAGTCCTCATTTGTGGGTCCTCAAATCCTTAGCTATAATCGCTTTATCTAAAGGTTTTTAAAACGGTCCAAGTTCCCCAATTTGACCTCTGAATTTGTACGCCAATTTTAATCAATACATATGAGGTCAATGTGCAGATCAGGCTGACCCTGATCCATCACATCACCCCCTCGCAAATCCAAAAAACTCTTGAATCTTCTCAGTGCATTGCTTGCACTCTGCTGGAGTTTGCCAGGTCACTTCCTCCACCGGATATCCCTTCCATTTCACCAGGAACCGCTGGTGACCCCTGACCCAACGCTCCCTCAAAATCTGCTTGACCTCATACTCTTTGTTGTACTCCTCCTGTGGATTCAGTGGCCCAGGTCGCTCTGGTCCCCACCCTCAAAATCCTCAGAGTTGAGAACTGTGAATCACCTGATGGGCCTTTGACCCTTCCAGGAGGTCTAGTTCAAACGCCACCTTGTTAATAACCCAGATCACCCTGTAAGGGCCCAAGAACTTTGGTTTGAGTTTTCAGCTCTTTACTGGTACCACATAATTTTTCACCACCACTAATACCCATTCCCCTGGAGCAAATGATGGGTCTGGCGCTCTGCGCCGATCTGCATATCATTTTTGTCATGCTGTAGCGCGCTCCAGGTTATTCTGCACTTTTTCCCCCAATTTCAGTCATTCTTTGGGATAATTTGTCCGCCCCCTGACATACTCCACTGTTTGATCCTCCACCCAAATTTGATTTGATCCATGATTAGCAAAGAATGGAGACATCCCTATTGACAATTGGTGGTGGTTATTATATGTGAACTGAGCAAGTCTGATACAAGAGACCCAATCATCCTGCCGATCTGAAATATAACATCAGAGGTATTGCTCAAATATTTGGTTTACTCTTTCCATTTGGCCGTCAGAGTGAGGATGGTAAGCTGAGGCCCTACACGGCCGGATCTTCAAATTACTGAGCAGGCTTGACCAAAATTTTGATGTGAATTGTGGACTGCAGTCCAAGATGATTTCTTCTAGTAAGCCATGACGTGCAAAGATCTTGTCAATGAAAATCTTCATGGTGTTGTTGGCTGAGAATTTTGACGTACACGTGAAAAATTTGGCATATTTCATTAACTGGTCAACCACAACCATTATTGCATCCTTCCCCTGGCTCTTTGGGAATTCTGTGATAAAATCCATGCTAACCGAGCCCCACAGCTGACTCAGAATTTGGAGCAGAACTAACTTACACGCTGGCTGCTTTTGTGAAGGCTTTGAACACGCATAAACTAAGCATTCTTCTACATATTCTTTTATCCTTCTGCAAGCCAGCCCACAAATATTTCCACCACACCAGGTCGATCATCTTTACCATCCCCAGATGTCCTGCCAACGGACGGTCATACAACGCCCACAGCACTTCCTGCTACAGCGATGGGTTTGGTACCCATATCCATGAGCCATGACATAGAACTCAATTTTTCTTTCTGTATGTCCAATGATGGCTATGATGCTGACCTTCAGCCATTTCCTCCCATAATTGCTTTCTAAATAGCATCCTCCTCTGCTTACTTCAGATCTCCCTTTCCAACTCATCCTCCTCACTTACCATCATTGCAAATTGGTCTTCCTGGAACATGGTTGCATGTTGTATTTTTCTAACTCAGACTTCTCATATGCCAGCCCCGCATCCTGACTCAATTAATACGCTATGGTGTTAATTGCTCCTGGATGGTATTCTACTTGAAAGTCATACTGGGCCAGCTCCACGTGCCAACAGGCTTGGCGCTGACTCATTTTTCTTGGCTCTTGGTAGTATTCCAGCGCCCGATGATCAGTATGGACTACAAAAGGGTGATGAGTATACAACAAGTGGTGCTGCCACTCCTGCAGTGCTGCAACCACCGCCAGAAGCTCCTTGTCATAGTTTGGGTAATTCGTTTCTACCAGAATCATTTTCCAGCTGAAATAATACACCGGGCGTTCTAACCTGTCTTCCCCCTTCTGTGAGAGTACCACTCCTACAGCAAAATTGATGTGTCCGTTTTGACCACATAAGGGTTTCCCAGATTGGGGTGGGCAAGGACCGGCGCCAAGATGAGCTTTTCTTTTAATAAATTGAACGCCCACTCCTCTTCCTCCCCCCATATGAATGGTACATTCCGCGTTAATTGTGTAAGTGGCAAGGCCGTCTTTGAGAGGTCTTTGATGAACTATCAGAGAAAATTTACGGTCCCCAAAAAACTTTGAACAATCATCTTATCTGTTGGCGCCTTCCAGGCGCGTACCACCTGAATCTTATCCGGGCATATCCCTAGGCCTTCTCTAAATACCACATTCCCCAGGAACTTGACTGACGCTTGATTAAACTCGCATTTTGACAGTTTCAACCATAACCCCGCCCCAGCTAATGCCTTTAGGTCTTCTCACACATCCCATACATGAGCCTCCTTGGAACATGAAAACACCAGGATGTCATCCATATAAGCGATACAGCACTGGCTGATCAATTGACTGAGTACCTGGTCGATCATTCATTGGAAGAATGCCAGGGCATTGCGCAGCCCAAAGGGCATTACTCAGTATTGAAACATTACAAGGTGGCACTTGAATGCCGTGTACCTTTGATGCTCCAGCCTCACAGGCACCTGGTTGAACGCATCGGCCAAATCAAGATTGGTAAAGATGTTGCATCCTGTGACCATTGGTAGTATATCTTCCATAAGTGGCATTGGGTAAGGATCCAGTTTGGTAACCACATCTAATCTCTGGTAGTCCATGCATGGCCATAACTCGCCGCTTGCCTTGGGAACTAGTAGCACCGGTGATACCATGGCAGATTTTGACAGCTCAATCAATCCTTCACTCAACATGGACTGTACGTGATCCTCTAATGTGGCTTTGTCTCGTTTACTCAGCGGGTACACTGGGCATCCGTGGGGAAGCTCTGACCCTTCTTTGAAACAAAAAGAAAATGTGAATGGCCCAGTGGGGGAAAACGGTGAATCCCTTTTGGGACCAAAAAACCCCAAACAGTCTTGGTATTCTGCAGGTAAGCCCTCCTCCTGAATAGCCCCCAGAGTTTGAGGCCCTACTAACTTCTAGTCACCCACAAGCAACCTGTACCTCATCAGTGGACCCCTTCTTGGGTACAAGGTTAAGTTACTGGAAGGCACGTCAATATGTGGTCTGAACTGATGCCACCACCACATCCCAAACACTACAGGATGGGTCAGGTTTTTTTTTAGTACTAGATGGTCCTGGATGGGTCAGGTTTTCAATTGCGCAAAACTGCATCCAAAACCTGAATGGGGCCTGCTGTATTCTCACTGAAGGGCTTATGCGCCATGATGGCGCCCTTCGTGTGGCATCAGCAAAAATTATCCCCAGTCCTTCCCACATCTGCAACTTCAAACGCTCCGCTAGTGCCAGTTCAAAATAATTTTCTTCTGCCCCGGTATCAATTATGGCTATGGTCCTCTCCATGACCCATCCATGTGCATCTCTATGGGGATAAACAGACGATAATAAAGTGAAGTAGGTGATTATTTTTAGATGAGTCTTTCATTTGCAATTTGGATGATAGAGGTCTCAGCATATAGCCTGGGCGCCCTCCTCATTGGACATTTCCCACATTTATCAGGGCTGGGTGCCACCACCCTTGACTGGAACGGCTGCTTACCAGAGACTGTCCCTTTCCTGGTGACATTGACTCCTCCACCAGTCCCATGCCAATGTCAATTGTTTCTCAACTTAAATTGCTAAAGCTACTTCTTCCCCCAGCATGGATTATACCTTCGATGCTGCCAAGGCTACCAGCAAATCCAGTTGCAACCCCTGGCAGAACATTCATGAGGATTGGTATCTGTAACCTGTGCCAGTTTTGCCAATGGCCAGAAGACCCACGCATACTCCTCTACTGAACTACGGCTCTGGTTGACCATTAATAACGTCAACCAGGCCTCATCTTTGGCTTTTTCAGGACATGCTGCCTGGTTGACCAACTCTACACACTCCTCCATAGAACTAGGCAAGCTTTCCTGTTCCTCAATGAGTTTTTGGAACCATCCCGCCAGTTCTGGAGGTAAGGCATCCACCACTTGGGCGATTTGGAGCACAAGAGGGATTTCCACGTCACTTGTGCCAACCGCGCCTGGAAGTGGACCCGCGCTATTACCTGGTGAAGCTTATCCTGCGCCTCCATGGATAACGCCACCCAGATGGTGGTAGATTTAGGTTTCGCTTGGATCATTATAGTTTGCTTAGCAAACGCCCCCCCCCCCACAAACATCCTATTTCGCGCAGCAAAAAGGCCAACAAAAATCCCACCATAACCACGGTCAAGACATGTCAGTTCCATTCTTCTCCATTGACAACCACTGCTTCTTTCTGGGGCCCCACAGAACGGAAAGAAATGTATTTGTTTCGTTTTATGTAATGCACGGGCTCTTGCCAATATGAGACAAACAAGTTGAGCAGCACCAGCCATGTCACCAACCACATGACTGATAATCCCGCTGGAAACCACCCTCTCACCCATGTGCCATTTCCAGAATTCGCGACATATTTGTGGACCAAGGTTCTGACGATGCTACAAGCAAGCAGCATAGCCTGACCCCAAGTTAGGGCCACAAATAAGGCCAATGCCTGGCCTAGCTCACTTGCTAAGCTCATTTTTCTGTCTTCCAATTGAAATAAGTTTTAAATAAAATTTTAAAGCAAGCAATGTGATTTTATTATGATAAAATTTGGTTGAGAAAATGAAACTGTATTTGCAGTTACCGCTTCCTCATTTTTAAAGCATTTCTGATAGTTTAAAGTATTGCAACAAAAACCCTAAATTTGGCTTTTGAGAAACATTCAGATTGTGGTTTGGTAAAGTCCCATATCCCACATAATGACCATTTAGAGGATTCAGGCCACCAGTCATTTGACACGCCGGATCAGTCCTCATTTGTGGGTCCTCAAATCCTTACCTACAATTGCTTTATCTAAAGGTTTTTAAAATTGGTCCAATTTCCCCAGTTCAATCTCCAAATTTGTACATGAATTTGAATCGATATTCATGAGGTCAATGTGCAGATCAGGCTAACCCTGATCCATCACACCCTCAAGCCCATGTCATCATAGTCAAATATTATTAAGTGAAATTGCTAGGCCGCGGATACCAAACTTTGCATAAGATTAGGATATTCCTGATCCATAATCACTGATATCTGATATGATACATAATAAATTAAGCATGTTAACATCATTATGTCCCTATCGAATATCTGACAATTAGGTCCAGTCAATTACTCAACACTTCCCCCACCTTGACTGGATATAAGCGGTGTATAACCTTCTTTCTGGGTAACAATGTCTAACTTTTTGCGTTCATCAAAGTATGAACATTATCTTGATAGCCTTTCTGCCTCGGAAAGATGAGCCTTCCTAAGGCTAAGCAAGTTCATGCAGTGTGCTATGGTCAACTTGGGCGTGTTGCCCATGATTCCTCAAGCTGGATCGACCAGCTACGCTTCCACAGTACTAGAGAGTTCAGCTTCACATCCCACTGCGATAACACCAATCAATGAACCCAAACAAGCCCCATGGCTTCAAGTACTGTCAGTTGAACATCCCAATGGGTCAAGCGGATCCCTTTTTGACTTATTCTCTATCTCTTCAGCCTTCTGAAGCCGTTCAGCCCCAAGAAACCCTGATCTGACATCAATTTACTTTGGATGGGGATCTTCTTCCAGACTTCTTGTTTTCCCTTTTTAGCGTCTTCACTACTAAGAATCTTGCTTCCTCTTTATGCATGGGCAGTGTGGCTTCAATGAATCTTGAGCTTAATTTGATGTCAGAGCTTGTGAATGCCTACTTGTCATCCACACTTGCTACTGGTCCTGATGTTGCCTCATATGATATTTTTAGGCCAACCAGGTACTTATTTTTGTTAACTGACTTTCTAGGCTCTGGTGCAAACCCACTTTGGTACATAATGATTTTTACATCTTGTTGGGCCTCAAGACTCGGATTTTGAAAGATCAGCACATCCTGGTGTTATACTGAGCCCTTTGCAAAAGCTTGGCAAAGGGGATTCCCAAAGTTGTATGTCCTCCAGATAGCTCTTTTGGGTGCATGCATTTTCTTCCCTCCTTCCTCACTTCCCACCAATACCATGTCTGACATACACAGGGTATTAGATGAGGCACATTCGCAAATGTTTCACATAGAAGAGTTTCTCCCTTAGTTTACCCCTGCCTTGAGAGCCTTCTTGCCAATTGTATCTTCCTTTCTGCGGCATTTACTCCTGAGTCAAACCTTTCCCGCCTATTCCAAAGTCCTTTCCAATGGTCTTTCCCTTTAGTTCAATGGCCTTTCCTAAGCTGACAGGGCCAGTGTGCCTGGTGCCAAGCTTTCTTGGGTTTGGCACATCTCTGACAGGGCCTATATAGTCAAAACTTGTATGAGATCTGCATCTCTCTACTTCCGCTACAGGCTTCTCCAGTTTGATAGCACTCTCCTCTTCCTACCAAAGAAGGGGTACCTAGTTTCAATGCCAGTGAGGCATCAAATCTATGAATTAAACTTTAAGGGTTTTGATTTTTTTTGTCTTTTTATTATTTTTATTCATATTTATTATATTCAAATTTGTTTTAATATTTTTTCTTTTTCTTTTTTTTGTATTTTATACTTTATGATTTGGATGAAGGAATATAGCGTGTACTTGATTCGCAACCCAGCTGCCTTGATCCTTAATGGTATATGCATCTTCAGACGATTTCTCCAATATAATAAATGGACCTTTCCAAAGCAAGACTAGCTTGAGCGCGCAGCCTGCGCTATGAGTGTCACAATATGCTACTAAATCTCCTTCCATGAACTTAGTCACCATAGCTTGTTTAGCGTCTGCATAGCTCTTCTGAATAGTTTTTTTTTGACTAATTGCGTTTTAATAAGCTCTATATTGCAAATTGATAAGGGTCTTCGCTAGTTGCTTAACATAATTATTTGGGTTAATTGCATTGGTTGAACTGAGTACTGAATATAATAATGGAGGCAGAGTGGGCTGTCTACTATATAGAGGTCGAAATGGAGAGTGGCCTGTGCTGCTGTGGTGTCTGATATTGTAAAAAAATATGGTAGCACTAATTAAAGTTGCCCATTGTGAAGGCGCCAAGGCTGCGTTTTTGCGTAAAATGATGACTAAAGTGCCATTCACTCGCTCTACCATACCATAAGTCTCAGGATGGTATAGTGTTGACAACACTCATTTAATAGACATCAACTCCTTTAACTGTTGTACCATTTGGGTAGTAAAATTTGTGCCATTGTCCATCAAGATCTTCTGGGGGCATCCGTTCTTATAAATAATATTATCCATAATGAACTTGGCAGTAGTTAGAGCCCTGATGTCTTGATTTGCTTTCGCTTCCACCCATTTTATCAGATGGTTGATAGCAACAATTATGTATTTGTTGACTAGGCTACTCACAGGCTAAGGGCCAGTTACATCAATTGACATGGTATGCCAGGCCAGTTGGGTTTGATCAAATGATATTTCACATCTGACTTCATAGGTTTTGCAATTTGGCATGAATGACATTTATCAAGCACATCTTGGATATTGAATTGCATGGAATCCTAATAGTAACTGGATCAAATTTATTCTAGCGTCTTGGTCATTTCCCATGTCTGACAACCTTGTGTGCTTGTGTAATAATCTCCATTTGGTCAGAAGGTTTTGGGAAGATAGGACGTTGTCCATTGGGCTTAAGTTTGTATAGAATTCCATTTTGATATTCAGTGTCAATTAATGCTTTCTAGATCGCCTTTTGAACTTTGGGTGGCTCATCTCCATACTCTTGGGTAATCATTTTTTCCTGAAGCTCATTGGCCAAACTGCTCAGGACAGCTACTATAGGAAGTCACAATAGTCCATCTACATTTTGATGGGATGCTCCATCTCTATAAATAATTTCATAATCTTACGCTTGTAATTTCAGGGCCCAGATGGCTAATCATCCTTCAGGTTCCTTAAGATTGTGGAGCCATCATAATGAGCTAGGATCTGTCACTACTTAAAACTTGGTGCCATGAATGTAAACCTGAAATTGGTTACAAGCATAGATGACAGCCAAACATTCTCCTTCAGTCACCGTATAGTTACGCTCATGCTTATTCAGCGTCCTGCTGCAATAAGCAACTGGATGCTCCTCGCCATCATCCCCAACCTGCGATAACACACCACCAATTGCAGTCAATGAGGAGTCAGTTTGCATGATAAAAGGCCTGCTGAAATCTGGATATCGGAGGATAGGCGCTGAGTTTATTTTGTTTTCCAAAGCCTCAAAGGCTTGTTGGCATTTCTCTGCCTAGCAAGAACAAACTCCTCCTTGTAGTAAGTGGAATAGAGGCTCAGCAATCTTTGCAAACCCTTTTATGAATCTTCAATAGTATCCTACCATGCCTAAGAACACTTGAACATCTCACATACTCATTGGAGGTTGCATTTTGTTAATCACCTCCACCTTTTGAGGCTGAGGCCGCAGGCCCTTGGAATCAATGACAAACCCAAGGTATTTCAACTGTTCTTTAAAGAATTAACATTTTCTAGGTTTTATCTTCAGATTGGCCTTTAACAGCCATTCAAAAACTTGTTCAAGGTGCTCCAGATGTTCAGAAATATGTTCGCAAAAGACATTGATGTCATCCAGGTACACCAGAACGCACAAAATTTAAGGTCCCCCAAAATCGTGTCCATTGCATGCTGAAAGGTTGCTGGCGTGTTACACAGCCCCTGTGGCATGCATGTCAGTTGAAAGAGCCCTTGAGAAGCAATCATCATGCACTTTTCCTGCTCCTCTGGTGGCAGCTCAATTTTCCAATATACTGAGATGAGGTCCATTGTGGTAAAATACTTCGCCCCTCCCAGACGGTCCAGAGCATCATCAATTCTGGGCAACAGATATGAATCTTTTTTGTAATGGCATTGAAACGTTGATAATCAATCACAACTCAATTGCTGCCATCTTTTTACTTTATGACTAAAACAGGGCTGGCCCATGGGCTTTTGGATGGCACTATCATTCCACTTTTCAACAATTTGTCTAGCTCTTCACTGACTATTTCGTCACCAGCCCTGGGGCGTCGAATTGGCCTCATTCTAATAGGCATATGGTCCCCGGTATCAACAAAATGCTGTACTCCTTTTGCACAACCTAAATCTTGGTCATCTTTGGCAAAAACATTTGGAGTATTGTTCAAACAACTCTTGTGCTTCATCCTTCTGTTGTTCTGATAATCCAGTAAATGATTCCCAAGAAATTACAGTATGTGCCCCAAGGGGTTTGATTGGTAAGCCAAACTCGAATAAGTCACCAATTTGACAGCTGATGTTAACTCATCCCTTGGAAACAGATGCACAGATATGACTACTTGATACTTCTTGACTTTAATATTTTGGCTGGTCACATTTTCTAGTAAGACATCAATCTCTCCGTGCCCTGGTATGAGTATTCCAGGTGCCACACTAGGTTCCATTTGAGAACAATGCCATAGGGATACAACCTCCCTGTATAGTCCTTCTGGAATATCCAGTGTGGTCCCAGTCCTCATAACCAGTTGATGGCCTGGAGCTATTGTCTCATCCTTATTCACACGTATGGGTATTCCTCAATTTTTGTTTATGGTGGTTGGCAGGGGAGGCTTCAATTTCCTCGCTGAATATATCTTACAGGTATTATCTTGTCAGCATAAGATATTTTTATAAAATTATGACAACTTGTGGGCTTTGTATCATTGCAAGAGTAATAAATTGGAAGTGATTGGCCCAAATATTGTCAAGACGTTTTCTTTAAAATTGCATGAGATCCCATAAGTCCTTAAAAAACTATTTTCAATTAACATGTCATAATTGGAGTTTGGAAGCACTATAGCGGATGCAGCTACTACAAAGCTCCAAATTGCAGTGGCAAAGCGCTGTAAGCTCCTTCACTCTTAGTGCTGTTAAGGCCTGAGGTCCTATATTCTTGATGATGGTCAATGTCCGGAGCTATTTTCAATTTCTTAAACAGCTTCATGGAAACAATGTTTACAGGTGCTCCACTATCAACAATAGCTACAATTCTGATCTTGTTGACCAGAATATCCTCATAAGTGCACTCAGAGTAGTAAGAATCAATAGAGTTTACTAAGTGAATATGGGAAGAATCCAGGGAGTTAAGAGTGTGCTTCAGAGTATTTCCAATACTGGGACATTCATTGATGAAGGTGTCAATTGGCATGGCTATATTGACCCCTTTCAATCTTAGGGGTATCTGCTGCATTGCTCGGCTCTTCAGCTGGAATATTCTCAAGTATTTGTTGCACATAGGGTTTAGCGACTACTTCAGAGGCTTCAGGTATGACAACCTTACTCTGGGAGCGAGTTACTGCATGTACACTCGAAGAATCTTCATTTGATACTAAAATAGAATCGCTTTCATTGTTAAACAAGGCCCTGTGGCCAGCGTTTTATTATTGATCAGGTGGGACTGGTGTCTTAGGCACAATAGAGCGTCCCACATCTATTATTCTTGTTCTTTTCCCTCCTCCTGCATGGTATTGGGAAGGACTACGTTGACATTTTGCCAACGGCATTGGGAAGCAAGGTGACCTTTACAATTGCAATTAAAGCAAGTAATATCACTCAATGGGCGTGGGGCTCTCATATTTGAGTTTTGCTCATTTTTTTACAGGCGAATTACTGTCAATCTTCTTATTGGTTCTGAAGGGCTTTCCAGCGGAGGCAGCAGGTCCTGATCTGTACCCAATATTAGGAGGGCCATAATTTTTTGAGCATCTGCGCATATAATCAACCAATTCAGATGTTGTAAGGTTTTGCACAAAAGCAGGCAATAAAGTGTTTAACAAATTTGGGTAAGGTTCTAATGCATGTTCTAGTGCAATATTAGCATCAAAATCGACCATAGCCCATGCGCCTAGGAGAACTTGGGCTTCGCAATAGAATCAATCTGCAAATTCATCAATTGCTTCATCTTTCTTAAAGAAAATGTTCAGAAACTTAGATTTTCTGGTTGTCATTCGTTCTGGACCTCCAAATTCATGAAGCACAGCCTCTTTGACTTCGGCATATGTTGGGTTTTCATTAATGTGAGGCATAATCAACTCAATGCTCCACTCATCCAAGCAGTTAATCATAGCGGCTGCTTTGTTACAGTTGCTGACTCCATACATGGCCATTTCAAAGCTTTTGACAAATGTGGTAGAGCTTCTGTTCTTGTCAAAATCAGGCAGGTTTGCTGGTTTATAATTATCACTTTCCCAAACCTGGTTATCACGATTACTTCCTTGTTGACTTGAGCCAGGCGTACTAGGGCGCTGAGGCATCATATCCCAGCTTGAGGTGTTAGGGTTGGCCAAAGCAACATATTGCTAGGCATTTGTTGACGTGGCCCAGCGTCCATTTCAGTAGCTATTTCTGAAGCTTCGTCCTCATAATATTCAAAAGAATTTCCAGTAAAATGGTTTGTAGCACACTGACAACGCCTGTCATCCTGAGCTCAAATTTTATTGTTGATTTCATTTTCCCAATTGACACAATTTCAGATTTTTAACTTTTATTTTGTAATTTCCTCATTCAAGCTAGTAGTTTGTAGTTGCTAGGTGGAAATCACTTGGTCCTATTCTTTTATTGCCTTCTTGCACTGGTTTAATTCTCCATGAAGATTATTGTTTGACTCATTGATAGCAGTAACATCATCATTGAGATTATTGACCTGTAGAATAAGATGATCAATAGAATCTTGATTTTTTCATCTTTTTCCCGTTGGCTCTTAAATTGTGTTTGTCAGAAAATTGATTTTTACTGTGTACTCATCCTTCATATGCGAAATTTAGGCGCTTAGACGTCGATACTGGTCACAAAATTCATTGTTATGGTTTAACTGCACCTCTTGGGCTTTGTGACTAAGCCTCATGAACTCTGAAGCATTGATAGAAGTCTGAGTGATATTGCTAACCCAAGATTTGGTGACTCCTCTT
The DNA here is from genome assembly GCA_022478985.1 of Massospora cicadina. Classification (NCBI taxonomy): domain Eukaryota; kingdom Fungi; phylum Entomophthoromycota; class Entomophthoromycetes; order Entomophthorales; family Entomophthoraceae; genus Massospora; species Massospora cicadina. The sequence continues at coordinate 194,753 of JAKSZP010006599.1, read as the reverse complement.
TCCTCTAAGAAATTGTCAAAAATAGGATGCAATCTGTCATTTAGCTCTTGTACTAATTCTGCTACCTATTTATTAGCCCAAGTGGCTAAATTATAATTTGCCTCCAAACTAGAATGGACCTCAGCAAAGTAGGCTTCCATTCGCTCATTTAAAATTTGGCCCGCCTGGCTGGAGTTGTGTTAGAAGTTCACCAACTCAGTAATGGCTGCATGATGGCGGGCGATTGTCATCTGAGAATTTCTGGAGATGGGATGTACAAATTCAATTAAGTATTGGGCGATATTCTCTATCCCAATTAAATTGTTTCAGATCTGAGCTATGCTTAATTGATGATGAGCTAGATATTTCATCCACAACACATCTTGCTGTCATTAGCAATAAAAAGGATTGCTACTATTATCTGCGGGCCCTTGTCCTATTTGATACCCTCTTAACAACTGCTGTTCAAGACGTTCCAGCTCTTCAGGTGAAATGGGTTCATCGGGGTAGGTGATATTGGGTACATCCTCCCAAATAATCTGGAACACAGTCATTTCAGTATTTCCATTGGACACAGTAATGGTTCTGAATAATTGATTGGGATTACTCCCCTGCTCGGCGTGGTCACCATCTGCGTTCCCAGCCATGAGCGCCACTTGTTGAATTTGGGTCTTATTCAGATGGCTGGTTCTTCTTCTGCGGTATGGTGGAGTTTCTAGAGTCTATTGTATGAAGAAAATAGACCATACGATGACTATAGTTTAAGATATAACTCCTTGGTAATAGCACTTCAAAGCTGTATTCTCCTTTCATTACTTGGACGATGGCTCGCTGCCCTTATCTTACTGATCCCAAGTAAATTCTTGACTAATACAAAGTAAAGTTTTAAACACAAAAAGCTTATATTTTAAACTATAAACTAATATTAATAGTTGAATGTGTTTTATTAGTATCAACTTGGAGATAATTTATAGGGTTTGATGTTCACCACATCTTACCCATGACGTCTCATTTTCAATGGCACTTGGCCAGAGGAACATGCAAAATGTTTGTTTTAGGGTCTACAAATACTTTGACTCAGGGCATCTCGCATGGCCTCAGGGTCAGTGTAAATAATGTCAATATTCTTAAGGCAGCGTTTCAGATGCATCTGAAAATAGCTGAACCAATTCTCTTACACAAGCAATCGGCGGCACATACCAAGGCGATTTGTATCACTAATTAGAAAATTATATGATCAAAAACTTTACTGACATTAAAAACTAATTTTGACATAGACCAACAAAGCCCACGTGCCCAAGTCATCAAGTTAAAACTTAATGTTAAGTCTGATCTAATTAACTTAGCCCTCAAGCCCATGTCATCATAGTTGAATATTATTAAGTAAAATCGCTAGGCCGCACATCCCAAACTTTGCATAAGCTTAGGATATTCCTGATCCATAATCACTGATATCTAATATGATCCATAATAAATTAAGCATGTTATCATTATTATGTCCCTATTGAATATCTGACAATTAGGTCCAGTCAATTACTTAACAAGGATTTTTCCAGGAAATTTTATTTGAGTGGAAGCCTATGTCATGAAAATTGCAACTATCTGTGAAAAAATCTGAGTAAGATTGGGCAGATTGAGACTGAAGTCCCAACAGGAAAGTCAGCCCCAAAATCAATCTGGCAATAATCCCTCCAAGGGTAAAAATTGTTTTAGGAAAATTGTAAGATACGCAGGCATGCTTGAACCCTGATGGAAATGAAAAATTTGGCAGTTGAAACTGCAAATCTATGCACCTGCAATGTGCAAGCCAAGCCATGAAGCAAAAAGTTTTGGCGTTTTAGGAATATTTGCATGCCCAGTTGTAAGAAATGTTCCTAAGTCCCCGTCTCTCACTTCCCCTTAATTATAAAACCCAGTGCTCTGATGATGGTAAAGTGCTGGATTATTTTACACTATTATTAATAGACCTTTAACTTTGCCAAAATTCTTTATGCATTTTATAAGTTCCAACTAGCCTGATGATCCTCAAGGAACCACTTCAACTGATGGAGGGTCCACAATCCTTTGTATCAGTAATGATGGCGGCTGTCACATTAATTATCTCAGATATTGCCTCTCTCAGTGAAAACCCTCAGGAGTCATATCCTACTAGATTTTAAAGATTCCCCAATCCAGCAAAACAACTATTGAGAACCTCAAAGCAAATGGAACACCCAAACACACAACTCAATCCATCTAAACTATGAAGAAAGTGGAAATGATGATTTAGAAATTGCATCTTAGGGAGACTCTTTTAAGATAAAACCTGACGAAAATTGGCACTCCTCAGTATCAAGTACGCGCTCATAAGTATCAGGAGTATGGCCCAAAATTTACCTAAGGAGGGCTGATCGACCCAATACTTAATCCTATTCATCCCAATCATGAAGAGAACGGGAACAAAGGTTTGGCGGATGACAATTGAAGTTAAACGGCTGGGATTCAGCCTGATCAGGTACTTGTTGCCGCACGCTATCAGTTGCATATTCAGACAAGTTGGTAATCCCACCAATATGGAAACCACCAATGGATGTAACAATCCCCTCCCGCCAATCTTGGCCTTTTGACCCCCATATTTGAAGAGTGGTCAAGATTACTTACAGTAATCAGCTTTTTGGTCAGATCAGGAATGATGCTATAAACTAATACTTTCTGCACATGTCCTCACGTGGTTTTTATTTACATATCATCAGAACGGCGATGCCTTGTGGACTATGAATTTTTTGTAAGTATTAGAGTACCCCTGATGGAAGCCCAGTCTTTCTTTGGCACATCAATTGTCTGACATAATATTCCAGCCAATTGACGCTGCCGCCATATCTTTGGGCCAGGATATGCTAAACCTGGGCTCTTAAACAGCTAAACAGAGCTTACATGGTCTCATGTGTGCCCTCCTGACCTTCTGGTCATGGATGGCGTTAATCAAGGCCATCGAGCAAGTAATGCTCATTTGAGCAGCACAGCCAATTTCACCCCCTTAAGTGCTCAAGCGTGCAACTAACGGTGATAGGGCCTATCTCATGCCCCTCTGATGAAGTGGCCCCCCAGTTGTTAGGAGTTCTGGAAGAGCTCAAATTGTGAGCGGCTTTAAATGGAACCACAGAGGCTTTGGAGGAGCAACAGTCCTTGGCAATATTGGACGCCATTGGACGGCAAGGCCAAAATATGGGCCCACACACTCTTGTACCAAAATTAATACCAGAGGGTAGTCGCCTCCCTTCATTTAACGATAGTTTCATCCATGGTGGCCACGTTTGCAATGAGGCTTAAACCCTGTACCAATTATTCCAACAACGGGGGATGACCACAAAATTGAAGGACCATATTAAAGACTTCCACCAGCTTGTAAAGCCTCTTCAACTACCAGCGGACATTGTCATTTCTGCGTTCTGAGCTTCTCTCAACCAAGGAGCAAGATCACACATGGCATGGTACAATGGACCCCATACTCTGGAGGGGGCATACAAGCTAGCACAGCAAATTAAGGCCCACCCTGAAATATGACCTACCAAAAATCAGCCACCATTAAGACACACATCCGTTACACTAAACTGACCCCCTCCACCACCAAGAATGGGGTACTCATGATATTCAACAAGGAGGGAAAAGTGGATGATGAACTGTAACAAGATTCAATATTGGGTAGTGTATCCAACACCCTCTCAGAGGAAACAGGTCATCAAGATGTCACCTTTAATATGCTTGAGGTATTGGCCCTCACCCCATACGCCCTCTCAAAGATTCAGAAGGAAGAAGCACACTCCTCTGATAACACACAACGCAACAATGCTGCCCCCTGTCATATGGATCATCTACCTCAAGCTGGAGGCCCCAAGGATTTTAGAAATTCAGGGCAGGCCACTCAGGTTCATGAACTTGTTCAGGGATGTATCAGACAGAGCCCCCAGCGCCGTACTCATACCAGTGGATCCAGAGGCCCCCGCACTGTCCCCCTACCAGATGGAAACAATGGAGCAAAGCTAGGAAGATTGTTAGCATAATCCCATTGTTGAGGACTTTAGCCATGTACGTCCCCTGATGGATTTGTTGGACCCCACTTTGGACCCACTCTTGTATGCTTAGGCGGTAGCAATGCCTTCCCAATTTCTCAATCAACCACAGGATCATTCCACAATTGCAACCACCGTTACAGAAGTATGTACATTGAACAGCTTAAAAAAATTTATTTGATTATTTCTTGTTTGCTGTGGACATTACATTGGGCTCCAGAGGGCAGTGATGAATGAACTAGTAGACAGGGGAGCATCAAGAAACTTTATTGACCTCAAAATGGCACAGGCATTAGACTTGACGGCAACTACAGGGGCGCCCGTCATGGGGGCTTCTAAGGTACCTGTGGTCACCCTGCCGTTACATGAGCCACTAAATTTCTTGGCCAATAGGCACCTGTTCCACGCCAACTTTTCAGAAATCCCGGACCTACTCTATGCATGATTCTGGGGGTGTGATGGTGGTGCCACCAGGCAACTAAAATCAATATTGAACAAAATATGCTCACTTCCTTGAAATACTATCAATCTGGAAAAATTTCCCTGATCCCCACATTATCGAAAGAAAACTCCCTGGAAGCCACGGTGGAATACTCAGCCTCAGGTGCAGTCGCTGACCTCCCCAAACTGCCCACAATACTGGAACCATACAGAAATATTTGACGTGGACAAAGAGAACCAATTACCATTCCAATATGAGTTTGACATTGATTTTCATCTGACGCTAATCTCATTAAGATTAATTGCCTAATATACACATATACAACGTTAAAGGAAAAGGCACTGAATATTTGGACCAATGAAATGATGGACAAAGGATGGATAATAAAGTAAACCTCACCAGTTTATCACACATGGCGTTTGCCCAATAGCTCGATGGGAACTTATGACCATGTGTGATTTATGGTCACTTAAACAATGTTACGGTACCAGACCCATACCACATCCCACTGGAGGCTACAATCTCTAAAGTGATTGTCAAGTCCCTAGTATTTTAAAATCTGAACCTAGTCAATGCCTTCCACCAAGTCCAATTAATTGGGGACAAGAATGGCTGACAGCGATACTCACCTGCCACATCATATACTGGTTCAGGGTCATGCCATTTAGGTTGAAAAACGCCCCCACCATTTTCCAGAGGATTATCTATCACGCGCTGGGTGACCTCCGCTTTACTTGCACAGTGGTATATATTGGCGAAATCCTGGCCCATTCCCCTACCCCTGAGCAACACAAAAAGGATATAGTGGCTGTAGTGGCCACCTTACAACGTGTGGCCCTTCACGCAAAGCTGAAAAAATGCGATTTTTTCAAAGGTGAGGTGAAGTTACAAGGAAATGTGGTGCTTAAAGATGGGCACGCTATTGCTTACTACAAGCTGGAAGTGATATAGACATATGCAACGCCCACTACCCAGAAGCACCTCTGCAGATTTTTGGGATCCATCATTTTCTGAAAGAAATTCTTGCTGGCAATTTTGGAACTTGTTGCCCCCTCCACCCACTGATGGGAAAGAACGTGACATTCATGTGAACGGTGGAATGCCAATGAGCCTTTGAAGCCGTTAAAGAAGTTTTCACCTCAGCGCTAGTTCTAAGACATCCTGATGAAGATAAAGACTTTATTGTAGCTTGCAATGCCTCCAGCACAGCTATGGGAGCAGTATTGCGACAGGAGCATAACATGCAAACTCTTGGTTTCATACTTCTCTAGGAAATTTATGGGTGCTGAACAGTCATAGGCAATTTATGATAAAGAGCTGGCCTCATTAGCATGGACAATTATGCAATGGCGGAATTTACTGTAGGAAGCAAAGCACACGGTGATGGTACACACAGATCACAAATCACTTATCTACTATAACAATCTGGGGAAGTTGGAGCACAGACAAACCTTTACCCACTGAGACCTGCTCAACTTCAAATTCAAATGTGAGTTTGTAAAGGGGCCTATGCACATATTGCTGGACATACTAAGTAAAAACCTGGAATTGAGGCTGACCCCGTGGAAGAGGCCGAATTGGCATGTTGATTTCTCCCAAACAAGTTATAAGCCATCAGCGGAACCAGCAACCATCACTGACATTATGATCTCCGCAACACCCTCTATATCACCCCCAACGACCACACCTGAGCCCTCCAACAGTGCCATGAGGCCCGCATGACAGGACAATCCCAAACCAAGCCCACCAACCAGAGCGTATGGGTCCCTCTTGGACACAGTACTGGATGTACAAGCAGAAACTATCATAGGACAAGTGCTTGGTATAAGATACAGTTGGGGAAAAGGCCCTCATGTTGGTACTCAAAAAAGAATAGGGTGATTTATTTTTGGGATCGCATATGGGTGCCCAAAAGTTTACATCCCCAAGTCATAAAGGAACATCATGAACCGCTGACAATGGGACACCATGGAGGAAAGAAGACTATCAACCTAGTAAAGAGAAAATACATTTGGAATGGACTGAAAAAGGATGTGCTAACTTTAATAGAATGCTTCCTGACCTGTGCGCAATTAAACTCTAACACTACTGGGAAAAATGGGCTCTTGCATCAACTACAACAAGATTCAGGACCATGGACATCAGTATCAGTTGACTTCATAGTTGGTCCAACCACTCAGAGGGGTTTGACGTGATCATGGTGGTCATGGACAGATTCACCAAATATGGTCTGTTCATCCCATGCTTAACTACAACCATGGTGGAAGGCATGTCCCACCTGTCAGTGAACCACATCTTCATCATGCTTAAGTACCACAGGAGATAATTAGCAATAGGGGACAACAGTTCACGTTGAGATTTTGGGAAGCCCTGTGCGAAATACTTCACAACAAGCCATGTCAATCATCAGCTTATCACCCTCATTCTGATGGAAAAGCCAAGTGAACTAACCATTTCTTTAGAGAAATATATCTAGTGTTACACCTCAGCTGCTCAAGATACTTGGACTGAAAATATGGATTAAGCCCAATTTTTGTATAATAATTAACTGCACGCCTCTACTGGAATATCGCCGCTGTATGCCAACTTAGGCTACAACCAAGAAATTACATTTGGCATCCAAATTTAAACGAATACTCCCACTGCAGATAGCTTCGCAATACACATCTGAAAATACACCAGCAGGTGCAGAGGCAATTAAAGAAAGCCTACCAGGATGCCAAGCGTTTTGCTGCCCAAAACGAAGAACAGCACTAGTTTACCAGCGAGTGACCTGGTGATGGTGGATATGAAAATCTTAAACTAAAGGTACCCTGCTGCAAATTGGCCTGCAAAAGGGCAGGACCATTCCCCATCAGTAAAGTCTTGAATAGTAGGTCCTTTTATATAAATTTGCCCAACACTTGAAGATCCGTAAGTCCTTCCATGTGGTAGTTCTTTCACTGTTCAAAGGGAACCAACCTCCAGAGATCAAACCCAAGTGGTTTGGAAGGAATGCTGGAATTTGAGGTGGAGAACATTTAGGTTCAAGGAAATGTAAATGTGGGATTCAATACTTGTTGGCGCGGAAAGGGTACCCCACATATGACAACAATTGGATTCTAGCACATGATTGCATCAAATGTCAGGATCTAATCACCGAGTTCCATGACGAAATCCTACTGCCCCAACGCCCACTACTATGAGACCCCAGACCCTTGCATCCATTAAGCTACCCTTACCTCACAAAAACTATGCTCTGTTACGAGTGCCAGAGGGATAAGTAGACCCTGTCCTTTTAAAAAAAGGGTAATGTAAGGATTCTGGATGCCCATGAAATTAAATTGGTTGATTTACCTCTTTTAATTAAAGAAGGGGGAACGTCCCCAAGCTCTTCTGTTAGAAAAATTGGCGGATTTAGGTTAAACCCTTGATGAGCAGTGGGTTTTCGCTTAGGCCCATTGACTCAATTTTATGACAAGTCAAAGTACAAAGATAGATTTTTCTAGAAAATCAATTGGGCTGAATCCTATTTCATGAAATTTGCAACAATCTGCGGCAAAATCTGAACACAATTGGGCAGATTGAGACTGAAGTCCTTACAGGAAGGTCAGCCCCAAAATTGATATAGCAATAATCCCTACAAGGGAAAGAAAAGTTCTTTAGGAAATTGAAAGATACACAGGCATGCTGGAACCCCTATGGAAGCAAAAAAATTAGCAACTGGAACTGCAAATTGAGGCACCCACAATGTGTAAGCTAAGCCACAATACAAAAAGTCCTGGCGTTTTAGGAAGATTCACATGCCCATTTGTAAGAAATGTCACCCAAGTCCCCGCCCCTCACTTCCATTTAATTAAAAACCCAGTTCTCTGACAATGGTAAAGTCCTGGGGTTTTTTTACTATCCGTAATAAACCTTTAATCTCGCCAAGATACTTTGAACATTTTATAAATCTCAACTAGCCTGGAAATCCCCAAGGAACATCCAAACCAATTGAAGGTTTACACTCATTTGTTTAGTAATGATGGTTGCTCTCACATTGATTATCTCAGCTTTTTCCTCTCTTAGTGAAGAAACCCTCGTGAGTCATACCCTAAAAGTTTTTCAAGATGCCCCAATCCAGAAAAGTGACTATTGAGAACCTCAAAGTGAATGGAATGACTAAACGCTCAACTTAATCTGTCCAAACTATGAAGAAAGTGGAAATGACGATTTAGTGATCGCAACTTTTGAGACTCTGCTGCTATAAAACCTGACAAAATGATTGCCACTTCTCAGTATCAAGTATGCGCTCAAAAATATAGGTAGTATGGCCTGAAAGTAACCCAAGGAGGGATGATCAACCCATTACTTAATAATATTTGCCCCAATCATGGAGAAAACAGAAATGAAGGTTCAGTAGATGATACTCAAAGAAAAATGACTAGGATTGAACCTGGCGAGGCCCTTGTTGCTGAACGTTATCAGTTGCATATTCAGACAAGTTGGGAATCCCAACAAAATGGAAACCACAATGGATGGAACAAGACACTCCCACCAATCTTGGTAGTTTGACTCCCATATATAAAGCGTGGCCAAGATTACTTCCAGCAATCAGCTTACTATTTGGAGCAGGAATGATGTCATAGACCAGTACTTTTCACGCTTGTCCTCGCGTGGGTTGTATTCATATATCATCATAAATGCGATGCCTTGTGGACTATGGATTCTTTTTTGTGTATTTAGAACCCCTATATGAAAGACCAGTTTTTTGGAACGTTTATTGTCTGACAACTCCCCACAATTTTGTATGGTTGTCAATCCCAGGTCTCGGTGTTCTTCATGAGCTGGTTCAGGGTGTGGTTTATCACATGTTTCTCAATGTCATAAACCCTTTGCTTTCATCTTTAGTAATAGTTTATCTGTAAAAGAGTGAGGGCTGCTTTAACAGGAAATTATGAAAACCAATTTAGAATTCTGATGGGTTTCCCCTGAGCAGTAAACTATCTCATAGTCATAGACCTGTAATACCAAGGCCCAACGTGCTAGTTGACCTTCAGATTCTTTGAGAGTACTTGACTATTGCAAGGAAGCATGGTTGGGTTTTTATGACTATATAAACCAGACCAATCAGATTATAAAACAATCTGTTTTATCCGCTAGGAGATCACCTTAGTGATTGTGAGTTATAATATATGAAATATAATGATTATTGGTAGTTATTCCTAAAGGAATATTAATCAATCTTACAGAAGTTCTATCACATGAAATTACTAGTTGTTTTATTGGTAAATTACCCAGCAATGTATTTACATATAGTTAAATTATTGATTTAATTTTTAAAACTTTAGTTATATTAGTCAATCAGAGTTTGTTGCCAATTGACTCAGGTTATATAATTAGTTACTGAATCAAAACACTTCTGGTAGCAAATTTCATGGTAGTTTTTTAGGTAATGCAACCTGCGGTCAATGGGTAAAATGCCTCATTATCTAATCAGGTTGCTAGCATAATAAAGGTAATCTGCTGAGGTTGATCAAAAACATTAGAACACACTTCTTTGATTAATCAGAAACAGTGATTCTTCCAGTCATCAGCGAATTTGACTAGATGGAAGAGGAAGAACACCATTGGGTGCAACTTCAGAGGGTTAATCTATTAAAACGGCTGCTATTTCCTATTGGAATGCTAATGGAAGAGTTGGTCACTGAAATCCCCTTTATTTTCCTTTAGTTTTTATTAAATAAAGCGGACAACTGAAGATCTGAATTTTTGAATGTTATTTAGTTTATTTTAACATTAGGATTAGAGTTGAAGGATAAGATATCATTTTCTATTTATTGCTGTCAAGATCTCCGCAGGCTCCTTCATTAAAAGAGGAAGAAAAAACCTTTAAACCTAATAGTAAGCTAAGTTCCATCAGAAGGAAAAGTCATACTGAGAAGTTACCTTGACTTTCAGAAAAACCTTCAAGGAATCAGAAGGAAGAGCGTTAGCACTAGTCTATCATTGAGAACAATACTCAAATTGGTTGTAAAAACCTCAATTAGAACATTAGTCTTATACTAATGTTAATTTAGTCAATTAATATGTCAATAACCTATTTCAATGCACAAATCAGAACCTGTGCAGCAGACTTTAGAGCTACAATGAGCAACCCTAGCTCAAAAGTTTACATTTGGTGCTCACTACAGGCTTAGTTTGAGTTTTTAAGCCAAAACTATAAGAACATATCAGCACAATGTTATAAAAACTGAACTTAGTAAGAATTGGATCAAATTGGAAAACCATTAACAAGAATGCGCTAAACTTGGCGCCACAAGCCAATCATATACTTTGGATGAGTGAGTGATGATAACTGAGTATAAAACTGAACAAGGTGGGAAAGTCAATAATGATCTTTATGAAAAGTCACCTCATTGAAATGGAAGGAGACTAAATTAATTAAGGAAATACTGTTTCAGACAATGGCAAGAATAGTGGATAGAGAACACTTCCGCTAGATTCATGGAGACATACCACATATCTTAAAGCACTTAGAAGAGCCCAAAAATCACAAACGTTATTGTTCCCATATTGAGGCAAATGAAGTTGACGCTGAAATGCAACACTATCCAGTTGAGAAAGTACAAACCCTGAGTAATATGTATAGAGCTTTTTATTGCAATTTCAGAGATGACTCCTGAAAATACACCTATTGTTATTCAGGTTGCTGATCAGGAATATACTGCCACCTTAGCAACAATAGAATTTGGAGTACGCTAAAATTACCTATATTTCAATGAGATAAAGAACTGGCGCTTTTCCGCCCATTCAAAATGATGATGTTTGGATTTTAGGACTGACAAAAAGCAATAACTGTGATGAACTTCTTAGACACCAACTTTCAGGATCTGGTGTTTCCCCATCTCAATGGGGATAATTAGATGTAATATGACATAAAAGAGGCTATAACGATTGATTTTAATAGTCCTTCACGGATGGCTAACTTTAAAAAGGAGTTTATGGGAATCCAGTTTACAAAGGACAAAACATTGCGGCCTTCACTGACCAATTTTACTAGGGATCACAAATTCTGTCTGCTGAAAATGATCTATCAGATTTTTAAGAACGCAAAGCAATGTAAGCGGCTCTTCTGTCCTACAGATATTTGCACTAAAATGTTTTCAGCACTTGAAACTTAAACTTCACATTGTAGACGGTGGAGTAACTCAAGATTCTAGGAGTAACATCTGAAGCACCTAATTGCGCCTTTAAAACCATTACCACCAAAACTCAGAATACATTGGAATTCAAGGAACCTAATAAGGAACAACAGTTAGGTCATAATGGGAAATAAGACCAAAGGACTAAAAAGAGCAATTAAAAACTCAGAACCACTGCCACTAATGTGGCAAACTTGGTCACGTAGTCATTCAATGAAAGGATAAGAAGCCTAAAGGGTAATTTACTCAATTGCAGGATAAAGAAAAAGAAATTGGTAAAGCCTCAGGAAAAGGACCAGAAGTCTAGATATGGAATAATCTAGCACTGCGATCAAACCTTTTCCCCTCGATATATTTTTGATGACCTTGATATTTATGATTCATTTGTAGAAGAAGACACACCTGATCCTCTCTACCCAGTAGTTACTTTGGAAGTAACTGCAATTACCTGAGCAAAGGAGAAGGGTATAGACCCCAAATAATGTAAGAAGTTGCTTGACCATGCGCTCAACAGAGGGTGGAAAAGATTAAACTATCATGAGAGATTCTGTAACTCTTGCGTTCCCAGCGAGGTGGTGGGTGATATAAAGCCACACTGCCAGGAAACTAATCATTAGCAAGATGGTAAACAGGGCACCAAGGAATAATGCTGGAGCAAAGGGACCCAGGGCAAAGGTGTACAGAGCGGTATCTAGTATTAGATGGCAAATAAATAACAAAACTTGGTTGGCCCCAAAGTGGAGTCCACAATCAAGTGGAGATCAGTGCAGGAGTGCTTTGTTGCTTTGATCTGGAGGGGACCAGGGCGGCCCAGCGGTGCACCAGATATGGGAGATAATTTAGTTAAAATAAACTGACCAATGCTGTTAGAGACATTCTCAAGGAGGTCCATGCACAGGTTTTCCCAAGGAACCATATTCAAAAAAATGAAAACTAACGGGGTATTTATTAATAGGAAGTTAACCAACAAGGAAGGTTTATCTCATGAAAACATACTTAAACTATGGGGGGCGAGTTGTCAATCGTTGGAAGTGGTGCTAAGCCCAGGTGCACCAATAGGCGCATGCTACCATTGGCCAGGGTCATTTAACTCTAAATTGCCCAACTCAAGTTTTAGATTCTAGCTAGACTCAACTCAAATTGGTAATATAAAAAATGGAAAGGGTTTTAAAACCCTGTTTTTCAAGCAACTGTAACAAACTGTCAGGATCGAGAATGTAGCTGGTGCATTTTAACGCCCTGGCTGTAACACCAGGCTGAGCATCATGCACATTCCCAGGTTTAACCTGGACATATATCGCTTGACCTAGCTTTGGTCCAGGTTATATTTGAGGTCAGGGATGCCTGCCAACTTATCCTTTTTGGCCTCCTGACGATCAGCTTTATCCTTACAGTTGGTTCCCTCAATCATGTCATCAAGCCATGATAAGAACCACTAAAAGTATGGAAGAACTACTCAAGACAAAAAATGAAAAAGCGAGCATTTACCTCCTTATTAGCGTGATTAAGAGATCTTTTCCTGATTTGTCTGCAAAGCTAATTAATACTCTAGATTCAGCAAAAAAGTTGCAATTCACTTAATAAACACCTTTGTTACAATACTCTGAGTGTAAATATATAGATATTATAGTCAATTGAGCAAAAGTATGGGAAATAAACAACAGTGGTGTGCTCATTAATATTTTTCAACTAAAGCAATGAAGAGAAAGAAGATTTTGCCAGAGTTTGGGCACTAGAAAGAATATAAAACCTCCAAATTAGATACTACAATAACTTATGGAGCATACAGTGCACTACCACTTCAGTTTAAATCACAAGTGGTATCAGCTCTTACCATAGTATTGTCAAATCAAAATTATGCCATCCTAATTGGGACAGATATGTTGAGAAATTATGCTGTCAAATGCAAATTTTGAGAAGAATACCATAACAATTTTGAGGCAAACTCTGACATTAGTATATCAGCAGAGAGGAAAAAATCCACTGTTGAAGAAGAATAACTTTGTAAATTAATTTACAAGCCAGTATAATTACCATCTAGTGCAAGTTGATTGGACGAAAAATAGCAAATGCTTAAATAGATTATCAAAAACCGTGGGATACCATTGAGGATGAAAATAATGAATACAATTCCACTAGGAACACAAATCATAATCAACATAGGATTGTTGCTAGTAATCCTGGAGCTATTATATAGAGAAGTTGTCAGCCCATGGGATAAATTTAGACCAGAACCATGGGTAGCACTGGGGAATTATAATTCCAAGCCACAGTGAAATGTGAGTGCTACTGGCCAATATGGGCATATATCCTTTGAAAGAGGTAAATAAAGTCATTGATTTTGCGCACTTAATCCCAATGACGGAAATCAAGGAATTTTATGACTTTATAATGTTAACAGAGATGGGCTTTATTAGTTGATGCTGCTGAAAGCATTAATATGCTAGTTAATCATGAGCAACTGGCTGAGCTATCAAAATGACAGCAAGAAGAAGTGCTACAATTATTTGAGAACCTTGGGTACTTTGCCCAGGATGATCATGACCTTGGATATGCTAGAATGTGATCAATAAGTTTGACACGGGGAAACTTTCCAATACAAATGAGACCTTTTTGCTGATCCAAGGCTGCTGAAGCAGTAGCCAGTGAAGAAATCAGTAAATTGATTGAGCATGGGATCAATACCTTCGTTGAGTCCATGGGCGAGCCCAAGCCTTATTGTGAAGAAAAAGGATGGATCAAAATTGAGTGGTGATCAATTGTCAACGTTTGGAAAATCACTAAGGAGAGTTTGTATCCGCTGTCAAGGATAAATAATTCACAAAACCGCCTAGGGGAAGCCAAGTTCTTTTTGGTGATAGTTTTAATCTTAGGGTAAAATCAGATAGAATTGCCAAAAGAATATGAGGAGAAGTGTGCAATAATCACCACACAAGGATTACACCAGATTACAGGATATCCCAGGGATTGTGTAACGCGCTGGAGAATTTCCAGAGGGTGATGGATTTCATCTTGAGTACCCTGAGGTTAATTTTCCATTTTTTTGTGTAATTAGATCATATCAATGTTTATTATTAGAAAAATAACTGACCACCTGGAACACTTGGAAGAAGTGCTTAAACGCCTATAGACGTTGAATTTACATGTCAAACTGAGGAAATAATTTCTTCAAGAGCTTGAATATTTTGGGTTTGTAATAAGCTCTGGAAGATTAAAACTGATGCTGAAGAATATAATGGCCAGTAAACATATGCTAATCCCAAAGAGAGTTTAAGAAATAGTGTTTTCTTGGGATAGTTGACTACTATCACTGATTTATTAAGGAATTCGCTGGAATCGCTAAACCACTATTTAACCTACTGAATGGTCTGAAAAAGGTTCTTGTTAATGAGGAGGCTGAGAAGTGTTGATGAGTTCAGAAGCTATCTTATGATTAGTCCTGTTCTGAAGTACGCAAACTTTGATTGGAAGTATATAATTCAGAAAGGAGCCTCATTAATGGCGATTGGAGCTCTTTTAATTAAATAGAAGATAATTTGGAAGAACATCTGGTGTCAAATGTGATACAGATATTGATGCTAGTAAAGCAACTACACTGTATAGCGTGAGTGCCTCACAGTGATATATGCCTGCAAACGATCCAAGTATATATTCATGGGACACAATTTTTGGTTGTGAATGTCCACTCATCTCTACGCTGGTTGCATAATCTTTTAAAACCAGAGGGGCAACTGTCTCGATGAACTTTGAAACTGCAAGCCTACAATTTTGAGACTAAAATACATTCAACAGCATCCCAACATACTGCTGATAAATTTTTGACGTTATCTGCCATTCAAGCAATGTACCATTAAGTGGATGAACTATTCCAACAAATGATCAAAGGGAATATTGGGGATGAACCTGGGAAATTTAAAGTGCGCTGAAGAAAGAAAGGAAAATACCAAGATAAAGAACGGAAAGCTAAATAAGTTAATTCATGGAAAAGTCACTTTTACCTAAACCATCGGAATGCTCAGAGCAAAATCAAGATGTGCACAAAGTCGTAGGGCATGGTGGCCTGAGAAAAACAATGGACCATCTGCAGCAGTATATTACTAGGAATTGATTAATTATAATATTACAGATTATCTAACATGTTTCATGGAATGTCAAATCCAAAAGCGACTAAGATGTCATGGGATACCATCTAGTAAGCCCTAGGTTTTCTTGGCACATGGTGTCAATAGATGTTATGGAGCCCTTGAGTGTTAGTGGTTTGAGTAAAGTACATTATATTCATTATAGACCATCTGACAAGATGGGTCGAGATGAAGGCCTTGGGCAGAGTAGATGCTACAAGCACTGCAAGATTCATACTGAAACAAGTAGTGTACCAATGTGGATGCCTACAAGCATCACTCAGTGACAATCAAACCAACTTTACATCTTACATGAAATCAAGATTAAATGAATTAATGGGGACCAGAGGAGTGTGTACGCTCCCTACTGTCCAGGAGACAAAATAAAATGGGTAGAGAGTCAATGGAACTCTAGATGTAATACTGCTTAACTGGTAGTGAAAAAAACCCACACTTGGAATCTTTTCTGAGTTCAGTTACCTTCATGTACAATACTAGTTATCATAATGTGACAAGTAAATGCCGTTTGAGCTTTTTAAACGAAGAGCCTCAATACCACCAATTTTGTATTCATCATTGAAACCAGCTTCAGGGGATATGCGCAGAGTAATATTTAATCCAACTGGCAAACATTTGATTAAACTGAAATCATGGACATTTGAAATGATGTTGAAGAGAAGAATTAGAGTGAAGAAGAGAAATGATTGTTATAATCTTGGGTTTTTTTTGCTCGCTTTTATCCCTGAATTTCAACTGCACAGATTCGTTGATCCTGGCGTTGATTATTTGATTGTTGTTGATAGGCAGGGGCAATAATAGTATGAAGACTATTATTAAGTTGATTGCTAAAGCCAAGTTTAGAGTGAAGTCCAACGCTAAACTGGTGCTTCTTCTTCTTGAAGATTTTCTGGTAGGGAACACTTTCCCTATTCCCTTTTTACAGAGCCAGGCGGAGATTTTGATATTGCTAATCCTAAGGATATCTGATCCCTGCACTCTTCTCTTAAGAGTAATGTTAAACAACCAATGTTAAACAACTAAGCTAATATCAATTTAAATCTAATTTTATTAGGGAATTATCTAAAGTTTTTATAGTTAGAATCAGCACACAACTTTTCAGCTGTCCAATGAGAATATTTGTGCTCCTATACTGATTTTGACCCTTAGTGTTAGGCACCAAATCTCGTCAGGTACTGTTGCCTTGGGTTTTCTAGGCAGCATAATCCTCAGGCATTCAGCGGACAAAACAATTGGCATTAGGTACACGAAACTGATTGTTTTAGCTGATGACAATTCCACTTTTCTTCCAGCGTTCAAACGTTTTGGTATTTTATGATGACTCCAATCCATTCCATTCTGAACAATTCCCTATAAATCAACTAGTGGGGATTACCCCAATATCAAATTATTGCTTAATTTCATTGGGGATAATTCCTGATGAAATTATCATCTTATTGGCGGCCTCAAATGACATTGGGGATGATGTCTGACAATAATTCATAGTTAGCAACTTTCTAATATTATTGGGGATTCCGCCCAACAATATTCTTATCAGTCAGCCACTATTGCCAACCCTCAATGATTATAACCTAATCGTCAAATCTCATATTTGGTCAAAGGGTTGGACTATGTGGTCATCTGCAATTCCAACACATCCCCCTCCTTGACCAGATATCCAATGGAAGATAGAACCCTCAGGAATAGAAGCTGTCTCAGCTGGAGCTCATATTTGGTTTTTCATATTTCTATGTCCTCAGCATAGTGCAGCTCTGTCTGCACTCAACGCCCAAATGTTATTCTCAGTTTGATGACTTCATATCTTTGATTTCTATCCATTGCTGCCTCTTCTTGAGTGCGGTTCCCACGACATCATGCCGCGCCAGTCCCATCTTTGCATTGGTTGTGAGAGATTGACTGGTCCACCTGTATGAACCCCAGGACAGTTTGTTGGCACTCTTGCCACCTGTACAAACCCCAGGATGGGTCTCAGCATCTTGTTGATAGGGACTATTCCAGCGGACCTAGTTTCAGCCCTTTCTGATCTTGCTGATTCTCAGGACTTGTGCCCCCTGCTATTTATTCCTCCATGCTCAGTAGGTGGGAATATTGCTAGATGCATTACTGCTCAAATTAAAATCATTTTTTAATATTTTCTACTTTTTTTGTATTTTTATGCATCTTTTTTTCTTTTTTTAGTTTTTATTTTTTTTCTTGTCTTCTCTCTCTTTTTTTCCAAGTCCAATACTTTATGTTCTATGCATGGACCCTATTGACTATGTGACCATCCTCAGTATCCTTGATTGTATAGGCATTATTTGCTGATTTGGCAATAATTTCAAATAGTCCCATCCATAGGGCGTCCAACTTATTTTTCTCCCAAACCCATGGGTATCACAATAGGCTACCCTATCGCCCACATGGTATTCTTTCAATGGAAGTTGATTCTGGTCATCTATTTTCTTTGCAGTAATTTTTTTCCTCAATGTCATATCAAATGCCCAAGATTGTAATTCAATCAGGATTTCAGCCAGTTGGGATAGATAATGTTTGGAACTCATACCCAAAGATGGCTCTACTGCTGAATACAATATTGGTGGCAATGTAGCTTTCTGCCCTTATAACAGTTTTAATGGTGTTTTCTCAGTTGCCAAATGATAACTGATATTATAAGTGAAAATGACCAAACTCAGATAGGCTCCCCATGTGGAAGTTTTCCCTGCGACCAATTTTTGTAAGTTTGAGGCTAGAGTTGCATTTACTCTTTCCACCATTCCATTTGTTTCTGGACGATAGGGGGACAGATACAACACCGCGGATTCCCATTAATTTGTTAAGCCTGGGAATCACATGTGAAGTAAAGTTGGTTCTGTTGTCACTGAGAATGACTTGAGGGCATACATGCCAATAGATCACTTTGTCAGGTATAAACTTCGCCATACTTATTGCGTCTACTTTGCTGAGGGCTCTCATTTCAACCCATTGGGTTAAGTGATCTATTGTGACAATAATATATTTCCCTCCTCTGGTGCTGATGCTTAATGGTCCCATAACATCTATGGACACAGTGTGCCATGTGAAACCATGGCGTACTAGCTGGTATCCTACGATGCTCTTGTGCAGTTTGTGCAACTGACATTCTACACAGCGGGTAGGTAGTCTGCGACGTCATAATTAATCAATTCTCAGTAATAATACTGGCGAATATGATCCACTGTTTTCCTTAGGCCACCATGGCCAATGACCTTGTGAGCAGCTCAAATGATTTCCGCTCATTCTAATGGTTTAGGAAATAAAACCCATTTTCCTTTGATCATTTTGTATAATTGATTGTCCTTAAATTCAGTATTTTCCATGGCTTTTTGTAATGCATTCCAAATTTCTTGGGGTTCATCCCCAATATCTCCTTTGATCATCCGTTGGAATAGTGCATCCGCCTGATGATAGATCACATGAACAGTTGGTAATTGAGACAAACCGTCAGCATTCTGATGTACCGCTCCAGCCTGATGGATAATTTTGAAATCGTAGTCTTGAAGCTTTAAAGCCCATTGGGCCAACCACCCTTCTGGTTCCTTCAGGTTATGAAGCCAGCGCAGGGATGAGTGGTCAGTTATGACTTTAAAGTGCATTTCATGTATGTAGACTTGGAATTGTTTGCAGGCATGGATGACCACCAGACACTCTCACTCTGTCACAGCTAGTTTCTTTCCACTGGCAATAGTGTTCTACTCACATAGGCTACTGGATGTTCATCCCTGTTGTCATCTAATTGACTTAGAATGGCTTAAATCGCCGCTAATAAGGCATTCACTTGAATGATGAATTACTAACTAAAATGTGGGTATTTCAACACTGGGCTGCTCATGAGATATTTTTGGAGCTTATCAAATGACTTCTGAGCCTCTTTATTCCACACAAATCCTTTTTTGGATCCTTGAGTAGGTGAAGAAGAGGTTTGGCGATTCCAGCAAATTCTTTGATGAATCAGCAATAGTACCTAACCATTCCCAAGAAGACTTGAATATCCTGAACACTTTTCAGGATTGACATCCGCTCAATAGCCTCTATTTTCATGGGTTGCAGTTGTAATCCATTAGAGTCTATAACAAATACTAAGTATTCGAGTTTTTTTTTAAAATACTAGCATTTTCTCAGCTTAATTTTTAGATTCGCCATTGTCAACTACTTGAAAAATTCCTCCAGATGCTCCAAATGATTGGAGAAGGTCCTACTGAAGACGTTGATATTATCTAAGTGGACTAGCACGCAGGATAGCTTCAGGTCACTTAGTATTGAATCCATAGCTCACTGAAAAGTCACCGGCACATTGCATAATCCTTGGGGCATTCTGGTCAGCTGGTACAGTCCTTGTGCGGTAATTATTGAACTTTTTTCCTGATCTTCTTTTGGCAAATAGATTTGCCATAAGCCTGAAATCAGGTCCATAGCCAAAAAGTATTTTGCTTCCCCTCAGGCGATCAAGCATGTCATTTTTTGGGGCAGCGGATAGGAGTCTTTTTTAGTGATCTTGTTTAGTCAGTGATGGTCAATCAATACTCTATTTGATCTGTCCTTTTTTTTATCAACAGGATTGGACTCACCCATGGGCTCGATGATGGAATGAGTAACCCATGTTCCACCAACTTGCTTATCTCATCGCTGACCTCCACTTCTGCTGTCCTTGACCTACGAACAGGTCTCATTATATTGGCGGACATTCCCCCATATCAACTTTGTGGAGTATGTTTTTTTGCGCATCCTAAGTTATGATCGTTCTGAGCAAATATTGTCCAATATTTTTCAAATAATCAGAGCACGTCCTCCCGCTTATTCATAGTCAAATCAGCTAGCTGCTCATGATCCACTAATACATTGACACTTTTTGGTAACTCCCGCTGGCTTTCCCATTTTGGAAAATGATCCAAATTCATGAAAAGCTTATAGTTCCACCATTGGGAGCAAGTGCAGAAACGCGATGGTTTAAAATTTTTTCAATTTCCATCAGCTTTTCTCCCAGATTGGCTACTAATACTCATATCTCTTTGTGACCCAGCATTAAGATCCCGCGCAACCCATGGTTTGATCCTTGTCTTTTTCCAGGGATTGTCAATTTCTCCATAAAGTTGTTCAGGAAGTTCCACCATTAACCCAATGTTAACTATGATTTGAGCCCCCAGGTGAATAGTGTTTACTGCATTTGCCCTTAGGGATATTCCTTAATTCTCCATAATTTCCATCAGCATTGGTTTCTGTTTCCATCTGACTATTTTATAGTGAATGGGTATAATACGATCACTATAAATTAAATTGACAAAGTTATTCTTCTTTTTCAGCAGAGTTTCTCCTTTCTGCTAGTAAACCAAAGGCAACATCTGCCCCAATATTGTCAGGGTATTTTATTGAAATTGCATTTCACCCCATATTTCCTCAAGAACTCTGTCCTGATAAGTATGTCATAGTTTGGATTGGCTAACACTATAGCGGGGGCTGACACCATCAGCGATCAAACCAAAGTGGTAGCGCACTGTAGGCTCCACATGAGATGGTAACGTCTGGTCCAGCCATTCCATATTCTTTTCGGTGCTCAAAATCTTTTGAGATTTTCATACATTTTACTAATTTGGTGGAAACGATGTTGATTGGCGCTCCACTGTTATTTATGGCTTGGACTCTTATCCTATTGATTAGAATATTGACATAGGTACACTCCGAGTACTGTAATAAAGTATTTAATGAATGGGTAGCAGCCTTATTTGCCAAATCAAGGGTGTGGATAATCTGAGCGGATAAGTTGGGGAATGACTCCTTGATTGCGCTAATAGGTAGAGAAACATTAGCCTCATCCAACTTCATTTTGACTAGGTATTCAGGGCTTTTGGCGGATCTCACTTTCTCAGCTAGTTGTCGTACATAGGGCTGAGTGACCTCACTAACAATTTTAGGATTGATCCCCTTCACTTTAGCTTGAGTTATAGCATTAACATCCAATTTAATTTTTTTGATGGAGCGGATCCAGTGAGTCATCATCAACAAATAGATCAGAGATATCAATCTCCTCTTGCATTATGTCAGGCAGGAAGGGTTTACCAGCAGTACTAGATCATCCCTGATCTAGACTGCTGGCCCTTTTCTCAAAACTGAACCAGTCTCTTGAGGTTGAATATAAATTACTTGAACCTTTTGCTTTCGTTACTGACACTGGGCAATTACATGGCCTGACTTCCTGCATTGGAAACAGTGGGTTGTTAATTTGTCCGCTCTTTTTTTGTACTTTAAATTACTTCCTGACATGATTCGACCTTCAGATTCTTTAGATGGCTTGGCAAAGTTGACAATATTTTGGGCCTTCGTTTGAATTACTTTGAACATATGGTTTGGAGCATCAAACGTGGCTCCAAGCATCTTCAGATGGTCTAGCATCTGAGAGGTTGTTGTTTCAGTCACTAGCGCTGCCACCATAATCAGATGCAAGTCTCAGTAGGGCTGAAGTTCCAACTGCATGGCTACGTGGGCGTCAAAGTCACTTAACACATTTGCTCCTTTTAAGATCTGAGCTTCTTGGCAAAAACGGTCGGCAAAAAAAGCCTGAGTTTCATCTTTGAGGAATTGAATACCCATGAACTCTTGTTTTTGATTCGCCATCTGAGTAGGGCTTTCAAATTCCAACATAATGGCAGCTTTGGCTTCCGCATACAACCAATTGTCTCCATTGAGGTGAGGAAGCACCAGATTTTGGCAGTCTGTGCTAAGGCAGTTCATTACAGTTACTGCTTTTTGTCAGTCCGCATAGCCAAATATGGTCATATCAAATAAGTGGAAGAATGCCAGGGCATTATCTTGGTGAAAGGTGGGCAATTTTGGCATATTTTGAAATTCCTAAGTTGTTCTGCTAATAGGATAATCTGACCCAGCTACTCGAGAAGCCATAGGAGTGACTTTGGGAGTCATTTCTGACACACCAGCGAATGGTTTAGGCATGTTTTGGGGCGGAGAGGTCTTATTGCTTGGCGTCCCACATGCCTTTGCTTCAGCATCATTCGCCTAAAATTGTTCACAATCACATTAGTGCTTCTCCAACTCCTTGATATGCTTGGTCACTTTCGCCATCACCTCATGAAACCGTCAGATGCATTCTCAATCTGCTTCCCATTCAGTCTTCTGAAATAAAATTTCCTTGACGAGTTTGCCCTCTTTCCGCTTTAAAGAGGCAACTTTTCCGCATAAGTCATTATTAACTACTCCTAGTTGTTCAAGCATCTCCTCCATCTTGATCATACGCTCCTCCAATGTACTAACGTTGGCCTGAGAAGATGAGTGAGCACATTCTTATTGATGGCCTGTAGTTCTGCCCAGAGATTTTGAAGCTCTTCTTTAAAAGACATCGTTATCTTAAATTGGCTTTTGACAACTCAACTAACCCCTGTAGTGAGCACCAATGTTGGAATCTTGGGCTTTATTACTTGCTTTTAGCCCTGGATTTCAACTTCACAGATTCGTTGATCCTGGCGTTGACTATTTGATTGTTGTTGATAGACTGGGGAAATAATAGTATGAAGACTATTATTAAGTTTATTGCCCAAAGCCAAGTTTAGAGTAAAGTCCAATGCTAAACTGGTGCTTCTTCTTCTTGAAGATATTCTGGTAGGGAACACTTTACCTATTCCCTTTTTACAGAGCCAGGCGGAGATTTTGATATTGCTAATCCTAAGGATATCTGATCCTTGCACTCTTCTCTTAAGAGTAATGTTAAACAACCAATGTTAAACAACTAAGCTAATATCAATTTGAATCTAATTTTATTAGGGAATTATTTAAAGTTTTTATAGTTAGAATCAGCACACAACTTTTCAGCTGTCCAATGAGAATATTTGTGCTCCTATACTGATTTTGACCCTTAGTGTTAGGCACCAAATCTCGTCAGGTACTGTTGCCTTGGGTTTTCTAGGCAGCATAATCCTCAGGCGTTCAGCAGACCAAACAATTGGTATTAGGTACATGAAACCAGTAGTTTTGGCCAATGACAATTCCACTTTTCTTCCAGCGTTCAAACATTTAAGTATTTTCTGATAACTCCAATCTGTTCCATTCTAAACGATTCCCTATAATTTGACTATCAGGTATTATCCCAATATTAAATTATTGCTTAATTTTATTGGGGATGATGCCCAACGAAATTATCATCTTATTAGCAGCCTCAAATGTCATCAGGGATGATGCCTGACAATGATTCATAGTCAGCGACTTCTAATATCATTGGGGATTCCACCCAACATTATTCTCATCAGTTGGCCACTATGGCTGACCCTCTACAAATATAACCTAATTGTTAAATCTCATATTCAGTCAAAGGGTTGGACTATGTGGTCATCTGAAATTCTAACAATGATCAAAATGGACTAGTGCTTAAAGAGTACTATGTGGGATTTATGGTAGCCTTTTGCAATACCCGTGGATTTGGAAGAAAAAACAAATTGGACGGCAAATGGTTAGGTCCTTTTAAGATTATTTTTAAGGCTGCAACAGATGCCTATATGCTAAAACCATCACCAGTGATCATATAGTGAACTGAGTCCAAACAAAAATGAAACAATTGGATCTAGGAGAAGAGAAAATATATAGATATAGGATAAAAGAATATAGCGAAGAGAAAAAAATATTTATGAAAAGATATATTTATAAGGAGATCATCCTTATGTAAAAATATGTAAAGTTGAAAAAATATAATTATATAAAGGCAGTTTTTATTTTTGGCTGCAATCAGAAATATCAGACTGTGATATTATTTCTCTGTGGTCATTCAGTGATAAGGGGAAGGGATATTTAGACAGTAGTGAAGAAGCAAGAATGCTTGGTAGGATCAGCTCATGTTGAAACTGGGTCTGCCATAAAGAGGCATGAGAAGAAAGTTAGAAGACCCGCTCTGGTCAAAATGGAGAGCCTATCCTAAGGGAAGTACAGGATTGAAGAAATTTATTGGTAAGCTGACCAAGAAGATCCTTAAACAGTGTGGAGACATAAAAAACCTGACCTGGGGGAATACAGTTTTCTAGAACATATTATCAGCGATATTGGATGATGTAGTCCTGGTACAGCATGGGGCTGTAGAGCTGCGCTTTAAGCAGGTGGCATCAAGAAGGAGAAGAAAAGGAATTATTTTAAGGAGAAAGGCACAAGGAGACACATTAAGCATTGAAAAAGGAGATTGATAATGGGAAATGAATTTAAACTATGCTGGTTAATTCAGGTTTAGTAATAAGCGGCGCCCGCTTCTCTGAATCTATATTCACTGAATAATATGGTCAAGTGGGGGGATGTGTTAGGATTTCAATACGCTCATATAACTTAGCTTTATTGATTATGTTATTATCTGCTTAACCGCTGGGAGTGACTTACCATAGCAGATGTGGGAGTCGACATGATATAGTAACTATTGTTTGGTATAATTTCAAATGGGATGTTAACTAGTTCGTCAGATTCAATTCTATCAAATTAATGTTGTCTGACAGAGAGGATCCCTAACTATTTTTAGTGATTAATTTTTAGTTATATTGTATGATCCAAGGAAAATTTGTTGCTGATTGATCAAGGGTTTATTGTTGGTTGCTGGGAGTTGACAACGCTGTTGGCAGCAACTAGTGGGTTAACCTTTTAGGCAACGCGACCTGCTGTTAATGGGTAAAGAGTCCCAAGAACTAAGAAGTTTTCTAGCTTAATAAGGATATTTTGTTGGTGCTGAGTGAAGATGGGACATGTTCTTCAGATACTCAAACCAAGAGGGGTCATGTTCTATCTGGTGGCGTAATCCAGCTAGATGGATGAAGTAATCATAATTTTTGGATTAATCCTGAGGTATAAATTATTTTATATGGCTGCTGTTCCTATTGGGGTGCCAACAGAAGATTCGGGTGTCGCCTTTCTTTATATAAGACTTTTTGTTTTTCTTTTAAAACAGTTTAATAAAGTGTAAAAAGATCAGTTTCTCGCCTGATCTTGGGGAATATAGATGCTACGGAATTCATTGGCGAGGTCAACTGAGAATAATTGTATGACAGGTAGCCATGACAGATACTGATGTTGTCTTAAGTACCCTGAGTGTGGTAGAACTCACTTGTATGTAAGAAGTCACTTGATTGAGGTTGAAATCAATTATAAAGGAGATTAGATGGTGAACTGTTGTCACACATTAACACTCATCTACTTCTTACAATGAGTCACATAAATATGTACCATTAGTAATATGTCCCTTTATGTTTTATGAATAAAAGAATTGATAAGCACATAAATATCTAAATTTATAAACTTATAAAATTTAAATTTATTTATAGAAAATGACCATGATATAGCTTCCAATATGTAAACAAACAAGCGCTAAATATAAACTAGAGGCACCCCAGAGAAGATAAAGCTGTCTCCTGTTGCCAGAGGGAACGCCAAATAAAGGAAGAGGGGTATCATGAGTAGAAGCTTGCGCCACTATTGAGCACGTATGAAAGAAAGGGCCTGAAGTGATGAAACAAACTGGAAACCAGGATGAGATTAACTGGCGTTAATGAGATAGTAGGTAACTGAACAATCAAGTTTGAGAGTGGTCCAGAATGTGCAACTGGAATCGGCGTACAGCTTCCTGGAGGGTGAGAGTAGAGCCTGAAACGGCATACAAGACAACCGTGTGGATAGTTCACATTGCAATTGCTACCACTAAGGCTTGGAGGGAAGGTTGTGTAGGAGAATTCAAGGACAAGGCGAAGATGTCCTTTGATAGGCTGAAGGGCTGTGTTTGCTCCTGGCGAAAGAGATGCTGAACCTCACGCCAGATCGCTTTTGATGGAGGGCACTCTTCCAGGCGGTGAACCAAAGACCCATATTGGTCACAAACAACACACAAGGAGAGTGATGCGTTGGATTTCTCGGTGATACAATATACCCATTTCAAGCAGCACCACACATGGGAACAAACATGCGGCTGCAGAAGAGGGTGATGTACGTATTCCCAAATGGCTTTCTAGGTTTCTAGGGGGTAGGGGATGTCCAACATGCCCAGATAATCCACCCTGGCCATGATTGGGGACCTCCTTGATATCACACTGTTTAAAACGGCTTGGCCTTGTACTTCCTTGTGAAATGAGGAGTAGGGCGACCCCTCTGGGCGGTGTGCCCACTGATGCAAATTATCCACTCAGCGCTCCAAATGGTTAAGAAAATTCATTTAAAGTGGGGCGACGTCTCATGCGGGCCTTCAGCAGAGGGATGTAAGACATGATATTCTAACAGAAAATGGGGGCAGGAGGGATTGCTGAGGCCCAGGGCATAGGAGAAATTGGAGAGGGCTGCGCGTGACCAGTGTTGGGCTTAGAGTGTGAGGTTGGTGACTGCAGCGGCCCAGGTGCTAAGTATTTTGGCAGCATGACCTCGAAGTTGAGCAGGCCCATACAACCACTATGGCGAGGGCCAATCAAGACATCAAGGCGCACTGGCATTGGCCCTACCCAAAGCCACCCTTGCAGGAGGGCATATAATAAGGTGAAGAAAGATGGGGAAAAGGCGATAGCATGGGCTACAAACCAAATTTTAGATAGGAGCATAGAGTTGGCCAGCACTAATCTGCCTGAGAGAGAAGTTTGATGAGCTCTGAAGGGGGCAATTCGTTTTGTGACATTGTCCAGTATATGGTGCTCCATCAATAATGAGGCGTACCCTCCCACTTCCAGTCACACACCCAAAGGCTTACTGGACCAGCAGTGGGTATTGGCACGAAGGGGAGCACAAGCAGGGCGGTAGGGGGTGGGCGTTGCAAGAGAACCCATGAGCTAGCTGCTGAAGCAGGTGGGAAACGGGGAGATGGTGACTAGCGGGCTTGGAAACGCCCATGGAAAATGATTTCGGTTTTTGGAAGCGTTAAGTGCAGCGTTACTTACCTTGGAGTAAACTTGGATAGTATCCTCAAGCGCACGTGCATCTTGGTTGTTAGACACCCCAACCACACAATCATCAGCAAATGCTAACATCTTAACTGGTGTTTGGCCGTGCACATGGACACCAGTAAGGTGGGCATTCACATTGCGCAAAAGTGGGTCAAGGCTGAAGTTATATAAGAGTGGACTCAAAGGGTCCCCTTGACGAATTTTTTTCAAGGGCGAACTACATCAGTGAGGAATCCAGGGCCATGCACAGCCATTATGGCGTATTCCGTAAGCAACATCACCATTTAATGAAACAATGTGGGAGGTGGAACTTGTGGAGGCAGGCTTTGAGGTAATCCCAGTTGACTCTATCATAAGCCTTCTGCTGGTCTAAAAAACAAGTGCCCCAGTAGACGTGGATTGGCAGACATTGGTTACAATGTGGATTTTGTCCTTATAGACCGCTTGGGAATAAAACCAAATTGCTCAGAGGAAATAAGATCATAGGCAACATCCCCTAGGCGGTTGGCCATATTTTTAGTAAATAACTTAGTGTCAGTGTTAGTAAGTGAAATGGGGCGCCAGTTGGCCAAGTCCAGCTTATCCCATTTTTAAACAACGTAATTGTGAAAGTCTCCTGGCCTCTAGGAAGGAGGCGCGTTTCCAACAAACACTGGCTCATTGAGGCAAGCAGTGAAGAGGAAAAATAATTGAAATATCTTTTGCAAAACTCATAAAGAATCCCACCTGGACCTGGGAATTTTCTGCATGGTTCACTGTGAACAGCATACCAGAGTTTGTCCCGATAAATTAAAATCATCAACTCTGGGTAATGGGAAATGGTGCAGATAGTGTACTTTTGAGAAATTTGTCAACTTTAGCTGGATTGACTGGATCAGAGTAATACAATTTGGAGTAATAATTTTGAACTCTGATCGCCACTTTGGCCAGAGTATCTTCAATGGAGTGGTCTGGCTGCCTCAAAAGTTTGCAGGCCAAGCTCTGTCGCAGTGCAAAGAATTTTTGGAAAAAAATAAGTGGAGCACGTGGCGCCCACCATTATGTTTTTTGCCTTATACTGCACATAAACACAATGGATGAGTTAAATTAACATTGCGTTAAGGCGAGCGGACACTTTGGCCCACTTATGACCCCAGTCTGGGCTGTATCATGCAGCAGGGACGTTAGACTCTAGGTGGTTTACCTCTGCTAGTGTGCGCATAATGACTGCCAAGGCACCCTGAGAGCAACGTGATTATAGGTGGTGTGCCTGGTAGATGGTGCTCGCTTTGAAGGTTGACCAGGTAGAAAGTGGTTCTTCACAGAACAGTGTAAACTCCAGCGCCAAAGTTTGGTGTCCACTATGAGGAAAAACCTGGGTGAAGTGATCTCGGCTGGATGAAGCTTGCACCACTTCAGTGCCTGAGCGGCTGGGCGTGCCAAAGAGAATGAAATTGACACCAACCTGAGGTGAAGAAATCAATTTTTGTCATTGTAAAGTGTGCAACCTGAGACCAAAAGTCCAACGGGGCAAGAATAAGGTCGATGCAGGACATAGACCTCAGCTGACCGTTGTGCACGTGAGGAAAAGACACGTTGGGGAGCAGCGGTGCATGTTTAGGTAGGGTATCAAAAAGCCACAAAGTGGCTTTTAGAACGCAAAGTTCTATGTGCCCCTGTGGGGGGGGCAGGCGCAGAAGGCCAGTGGTTGTTGGCCAGGTTGATCCAGCAGTCCATGTCGCCTACCACAAATAGGTTAGGAGAGAGTGGGAGAAAGAAACGGCCAAGAGGAATTACCAGCAAGCTCACACACAGGTCAGGGCATAAAGATGTATGATAGCATGCACTTTGTTGTCCCACAATAAAGACACCACAAGCACACGGCCATCGAGGTAAGAATGTTTAGAAATAAATTCAAAATTATGGGTCACATGTATAAGCACCCCACATTGTGGCGATTAAAAGGAAAGGGAGGGGAGGAGCATGGTTGCCCATGTTTCCTCAGCACCATGTGGGCAGTGAGTTTCCTGAATGGCCAGGATGTCCACAAGTAAATTATGTTTTAAAAACTCAGTTTCCTATCCCAGGATGGCGAGGCCTTGAGTCCAGTGATGTTCAACGTCCCTATTGTAAAAGATCCCCCCATCGCACCTTAGGTGCAAGGAGAAGGATCCCCTTGGCCTCCCTTTGTCACTTTCTCACAGGCGAGTCTTATTGACCTCGTCTCTGGTCCATCATATGATGAATTAAAAGTTAACATTACTTTGGTTATAGGCGTGGTTTTAGTGTTCTTTATTGCTTCTTTGTTTCAAATTTTCAAATTGCTGTGGTCCAGTGGTGCGTCATTGCAGGTCTACAAAAATTTGGAAGGGAAGTGGGTGGTAGAATTGGTTTCAATTGAGACTTGGTAACACTGCTAGGAATATCTGACTAACCCCATCAGGTCATCAGGTTGGTTGGCCCTAATCTGATTGGTGGATGGATTCATGAGCCGCCTCTTCAGAAAATGGCTCAACGTCATCCTGTATCTGGGCAGGCGGTATCACAGATGTGGCTGTTGCCACTGCCTTGGCTGCTTCACTGCGGGCCTGCTTGGCCTTCTTATGCTCCTGCGGGGACACAGGTTTGACTTGAATGTAACACCCCTGCATGACGAATGGGAAGACGGCGTTGCTATCTATGGCCAGTTTATAATGGGTGTCTGCACTGCTCATTACTTTGGGTAGGATTTCATTTTGTGTGATGCCCTCCTTGGCTGGGCAGGTTTGGGCCTTGTGGCCAAAAGCAAGACAAAAGGTGCAGATAGGGGGCGCGCTATCCACAGTGACATGGAATGGGCGGGATTCCTGCCCATTAACAAACACAAATGCGGTGTGGGGTATTTGGGACAAATTTTCACAACAACTATGGATGGGGTAATCACAGTGATTGCTTTGCCCATGCACAGGTCCATCATGAACTTAGAGTATTGCATCTCAAAGGATTTAATTTCCCCATATGCCTTAAGCCCAGCCATTAGGTGCTCCAGCGCTGTGCGCTTAATAGTTGTGGAAAGGAAATCAAACGTAATAAAATTTGGTTTTTTGGTCCTATGAATGTGATTCATCTCAACCACCTGTTGACCTTCTTGGAAGTCTACCACCACACGCACCTGTGCAGCTTTGTCCACTGCTTGTTTGTTTTCAAAACTGAGATCCAACCAACCTTGGGGCATGGAGTGTGATGCGACATATACTGCAGCAGGAAATGGGTGTGCACATCTCCACAGAACTTTTCCCAAAGCGCCATTTGACTAATATCCAAGAATACTCAAACTCCATGCTCCACTGACGACAAGGGCTGGGAATGTGGTATATTGATGAACTGGTTACATTTCACTTGCCAGGCCAAAATTTCCGGGGAAATACTAACTGTCAGTTTTTATTATTTTTATCTATGCTGCCGGTGTCACCAGGGCGTTTACAAGGTTTGTACAGTGCGGAGTCCGCGCCTGTGCCCTTTGTATTACTTGCCCAACTGCTACCCAACATTGGGTGCACACTAATTTCCTCAAAGAGATTATCAAACTTACCTAGTCATGAATCAAATATGTTGCAAAAGTGCTTGCAATGAGAGAGAAAAGTTCCACATAGATATTTAGAATGTTATAATTTTGTGTATTTTTCTCTAGGGATTAATTTTAAAGGATAAATTTCCACTCTAAATATATTACTTTTTATGTTTTTTTCAATTATTTTAAGTAAAGAAAAGAAGGGAGAATTTTTCTTGGTCCAGAAGTTGCCAACTATAGAGGAAGAGTTGTAGGATTATAATTTCCCTTGTCTGGAATATTATAAGTACTACAAGTACAGAAGGAAGATCGTTAGCATATGTCTTGCATTGAAGGCATAATAAATTTGGTTATGAAGAGCTTAACTAGGAAGAGAAGATTCATACTATTGTCAACCCATTAGATTCTTTTCAACAATTTATAAACGCACACACTGAACCTACGTAATAAACATATTAAAGTTTACAGGTGGTTAGGATTGTTAGATATCCTAATAAAATTAAACGAGGATCTTCTTATGTAATTATGGATTGCAATATTATTTGCAAATATGGCAAAGGCAGGAAAAAACCACAACAGCAAATTTAACATTTGTAAGTATCTCAAGTTATTAGTAAGAGTTCTGCTTAATCAACTACTGCTTCAGATATCTTTGGTTGATAGTAAGATGTAAAACTCCTCAAAATCTCATATATGTCATTTAACTTTAGTTTTGCACAGTCAGTAAAGCGTATCTTACTTCAACCATGGCTGTTATAACATAACACCAGCTTTCTTACAACAGTACTGAGTAGTATAGGTCAATCATTGGGATCCCAGCTTCTGTGTTTTATCCCTTGCACTGGCACATTTTTTTAGTACTTGTGGTACCCAACCATAAAGGGGAGACGCCACGCATCTCCACACTGGCACATTAAGATGTGTTTTTCTGGCAAAAAATTATTTTTTGGCTAGGGGAATGTACTCCATTTTATTGTTAGTCATTTTCTTATTAGGATGATTATTTAGTCATTAATTAATGAGGTAATATATAAATGTTTTAATATACAAGCTAACACTTTGATTGCTCTGGAACACAAATGCTCTCTTTTTAAAATCTATTTATACTATTGGTTTTAGGTTAGAACCAACTGATTCCTTAGTGCCATAAAGTTATCAAACTCTTTAAATTTTATTAAATATTCTCTGCATTAGTGAGAAATTAAGTTAGGTAACAGGTTGAGTATACTTTAAATTAACAATAGGTTGGTGTAAACTTAGAAAATCAGTGGATGAATTTAATTCTATGGCTGAAAACATAAAGCTTTGCAATTTAGTAATTTAAACATAAGTGATGGAATGAACAAGAGGCTTTGTAAACACCAGATTAAATTGGTACCATGTGGTTTACTATTTCATATTGCCAATGGGACATATTTTTAGGGACCCGCTCTCTCATATTCTAGTCCTTTCATGTAATTCTGACAGATTTTCTAGTAAGAGGCTTGTATTCTCAGAGTAACATGACTTTATAAAGCTCATACACTAATCAAACGGCTTTTTGCCATAGTTCATGTCAAATACTGCGATAATTGTTTTTGAGAACTCAGTGCAGAACAATCTCCATAGACCACCAAGAAGACCCCAGTTTTTGTAATATTGATCATCTGGGTTATTAAGATTTTCTTTTTGATTCCCATCACTATTAAATTCATTTCTCTCTAAAAGCTTTATACTGTTGATTTTAAGTATTGAAGCTTTGGCTCATTCATAAAAATATGCAGTATTTCAGGTAAAGAAACTCATGCCTTCCATGTGGCACATACTTCCATAGCTTAACCTAATACTTCCAGATAACTTTTCTCTGCATAAAATTAACAACTCAGCATGTGTATAATCTTACATTCAATAGTCATACTGACTTTGGAGTATAATTCCAGAACTTTACCATAGATTTCAACTATGGTTTAAACAGTGTCATTGACTTTTATAGGGCACTGTGGCTTCTAAGTTACTCCAATATATTTAAACTGGTGCCCAAACTTTTTTTATTGATATCTTAGGTGTCATGCACTTTGTTCTTCCTCTTTGCTATAATATTCATAAAAGAAATTATACCATCTTAATATGTTTATACCACAAGCAACTCAATTTTCTCTTTAGAACACATCATGCCTGTAGAATACCTTCCGAATATTTTTCTCTCACTTGCCACCTCACTTTTTTTTAATAGTGCAATGCCCTGAACTATCATGATCTTCATAACGTCTTCATTTCCTTGAGCTTACTAAAACACCTCATACTATAGTATACCTATTTTCATAGGACAAGATAAAGCGTGAGTTCATCTATATATCCTAATACTGTCATCTAATTCTTCATATAGAAACTCAATGTTAAAGCCAATTTAGTGATATATATCAATTCTTAATTTATACTTGTACCAAAATTATTCTAAAGTCTTATACCAGTGCCCCCTGAAGTGAGCACCAAAATATTAAAATCTGGCGTACATTGGCTTTTTAAAAAGTCACAAGCTCTTTTGCACTTTTCAGTACCTTTGTATGATGAGGTAACACATCTAAGGTAATAAAAGTAATTAATATAATTTATAATATAGACAGTTCTTAAGTAACACTGTAATCCTGGTTAGACTCCAGTGTTTATTGGATGTTGGTCTTTAGTTTTTTGAGCTTGATAGTGATATTCCCAAGAAGTCTGGCAATTAATACTTAAAGCCATATAAGGCGCCTGACAATTATATTAATTCAAAGATGTGCCAAGTCACTGCTTAAATTTCATCAGCTAGAGTATCTGTACTATGGTAAATATAGTGATATGGACTTATTAACGTCAAGTACCAAAAATGAGATATAGAATTAATGACGTAACATTTTTGTAATATAGAATAGGTGGTTTTTATGTCATACCTAATATAAACCCCAAAAATATATTACTAATACTATTAGAAGAACAAATCAAGATGGGAAGGCTCTTGGTCAGGCGATGCATCTCAGATGGTCCGGCCTTTGTAGCAATTTTTTATAGGGTAAATCAATGTTGAGTGTACAAGTCAAATGAGACTTATTTTCAATTAGGTCAATCATTGGGCAGTTTCTTAATTCTTACCCTTTTGCAGGTTCACCTTAATTTACCCTTGAGTGCCACCTCAAGTATTAGTTACCTGAGCTTCTGATTATCCTACATTTGTATTAGTCATGATTTCATTTCTGCTTAACTTAGGTTTAAATTGATCTGTTAGAATTTTTTAGTAAAGTTTGAGTAATTCCAACTACTAATTTTTCCATGTGATTAATTGAGGTTGCTTATCTGGACCCCTTATCAATACAAGGCGTCAATTTTCTTATTGGAGTTAAATGGCTAATATTCTTCCCATCTGTCTGATATCCAGATATCTGACAGTTCTGATAAAGAAACTGAGCTTGTAAAATAAAAATGATTATTTGGTACTATGTGAAGCAGCTCTATAGTTAATGGATGAACATGTACCAGAACATTATATGCATAGGGCACCATTAGAAATTAAATTTAATGCCTACTATTAAGTTTAAATTCCCAAGTGTAAATAACAACATTTTCAAGCACTTGATCCAGCCAACAATGCTGCTACCTTAAAAAATAAATAGGATTTCACATTAATACAATTGTAAATATGAAGACATTCTGTTATATTGAGTAAAGGTTTGAGCAATCATCACTTCGAGGATCCAATTAACATTTTCTCCACAAACTTGTCAAAAATTTAAGGCTTGTACCAAATCTAAACCATATTTAGGTCTAATGGACTGCAAGCCTATAATCTAAAACTTCCAAGGAGGTTATAGTGCTTTGCCTTTATGGTTTTGATTTCATATTGACACATCACCAGCCATTGTTTGACCAAACCATAATTATGATATAATAGGTAGCATGAACTTCATGCAACAGTATAGTTTATATTGATGTTATAGAAATCACTCTCAAAATTTTTGGGCTAAAATTTGCGCTTTTATAACTGAAAGGGTTACCCACTTCAAAGCCAAACGAATATAGTATTATATTTTATATGAAGAATTAATCAATCCCTTAGAGTACTTCCAGATCAGTTGTTATACTAAACCCAACCAATCAGACTGAGGAATGCCAAGGATTTCCTTTGAGGGCACAAAGTCCAATTATAATTAATACCAAGGAGCAGAACATCAAAGAAAACGGCCTTAGATTGGAAATTATGAGTATGCTTATGCTAAAATTCATGAACCATGGCTGAAGTCTAAAACTGAACCACATGTAACAACTGGAATTTAAATCCCTGCCAATAGTGAAATTTGTGTTTTTGTTGCCAATATAAAGGATAGGCTATATAATTAGAAAAAAATTCGAAAAGGTAGAATATGCCCATTTGATTCCAACTAAGGAGCTATTATCTTTCTATAATAAAGCATTAGTTGAGAAAAACGGGATTAACAAAAGATGCAAACTTAGAGGAAGTTTTTGCCATTTTTAATTAAAATAAACACAATTTATATTTTGGATGAACAGATGTATAAAGTTCTAAAAATTATTTGATAATCACTTTGAGGTGTTTGCTCAAGACATTTATGACCTCAAATGTGCCATAGGTATAGTTCATAAGATCAAAGTTGGAGATCAAAAGCTGATTTGAAATGAGACCAATATGACAACTCTCTTTCCACTTGACATAAATTTCTGAGCAATTTATACAGTTAAAAAATAAAGCTCAATCGCCTGCCATAGTTTTCTCCAATGTCATCTCTGACTCCCCGCTGGCTGCCCCAGTGTGGGGCAGCAGCAAAACCCCCCTGCCATTTTCTGTCCAACAGGAAAATGCGCTCAAACTGGCTCACCCAATCATACCAAACCCCTGGGACAATTCGTTCCTCCCAAGGATCTTGACGCCCACCTTGCTCGAACCCAAGTGGTGCTCCAATTACCCCTGGTGCTCCCCAGAGCAACATGCGTTTTGGTCTAGGGTCAAATATGGGAAACTTTTCTCCTACAATGACCAAGCCATTATCGAAATGGCTCAGGTGGTGATGCGTCCTGCGTGTTTTATTGACTTCCACCCCCATAAGGGGTATTTTGATCTTGGCTTCACCTGTGAAGCCGATGCCACCAGTGTGGCAACTGTACCCCTGGTCTTCCAGAATACTCCTCTCCTAACAACTCAGACCCAGCTACCAGTAGACACAACTTTGGTGGTTCAGTTTGCTGGTTTGCCCACCGACCTTCCACCTGAGGTGCTCCACCAGAAGCAAAATGGAAGATTTGGCAGCCTATGGCTCCAACCCCATCTTACAATTTGTGGTCCCAAATGGGGCCACACGCCTCGCTGGGCCTCAGGCATATGCCATGATCAGCCTTGAAACAAACAAAATCGCCCCATTGATTCCTCCTCATGCTGCTATCTCCTCTGCCCCCATTCATCCATTTTGGGCCTGCATTGAGGGTGGATAGATGATTTGTCCATCCTGTTTTGAGTTGGACCACTTGAAACGCAAGTGCCCATCCCTAGCTGCTTCCAATGGCGCTTATTTTTCATCTGGCAGCCACCAATCTACTGCTAACCCCATGCCAGTTCCAGAATGAGGTATGATACTACCTCCCTCTTTAAAGCATGATGCTGCAGCTGCACCTGCAGCCACCAACCAGCCTCCACCTCGCCCCAGTGCCACACATGATTCCTCCAATCAAGAGCAAGATTAACCCCAGTTTGATCCCTTGCAACCTCCAATGAATCAACCAATCCTCAACCATACGCTGATTTCCCAATCTAATTCAACCAGAACCCATGGGAGTTTTTGGATTAAATAAACGAATCAGGTAATGTTATTTGTAGAACCATCGCTGCAATTCAACCGGTTCTAAAAGCAAAATGGGATGCAGAATTCCCCCTCATTTATATGCCCCACAGCCAAATGATAAACCATTCTACAGTGACCACCAGCTTGCAGTAGAAGCAGCCGCCACACCAGATTGCCATCCCCTCCACAAAGCTGCCGCCAAATCAGTGGCGATGCTCACAGGAGGAATTCCACCTTTTTTATCCCCAAAAATCATACTCCAAAAATTAAGAATAATATGAAACAATTAGACAAAAATTTCAACAATGCTATCCAGAACGTGGTAACTGTAACACAGAATCTTAAAGCTAAGATTATCCAAACCAATATTAACACGTTTGTTAAACTACAAGGTGCCCACATTAAAGCTGAAAAAGCTTTAGCCAAATATATCACTGCCATTTATATGGTTGGAATTGATCAGAAGTACCAATCATCAATGATATCAAACCACATGCCGCCAATGCCCCAATGCCCTTGCTATCCGCCTTGACATGTACCCCACTCTGGGATGAAGAAGCTGCTATTGAAGATGAGCCCCCCAATCCCCATTCCCTTCCGCCGTAAAGGGATAAGCAGTCTCCGCTGCCCAACTGATTGGTTGTTTTGTTTGGTGTGTTTCACTCAGTCCGTTCATTTTGGGCATTTTGTTCAAATCGATTAGTTACAATAGTTTCTGTAGTTTTAGTTTTTAGTTTGGTAATGTCTGTCCCTGGACAGCTTACCTCAGTTAAATAAAATAAGACCAATATGACAATAGCAGGAAAATGAGTTTATGGTTTTCAGCATTTTGCAAGTAAAAATGAAAGTTAAGAGAGTTGGGTGCCCAGAGCCATAGGAATTGAAGTGGAGATCTATCTTCAGGATGGCTTGGTTATTCAAGATGGCTAAAGGGAGGCAATGACCTAGCACTTTTGCTTCTTCAGGTCCAGTGTTATGTACTATCTTGGGCTACAATATCACTTTGGTGTAACTATAAAAAGAAAAATAGTGATAAACTCATTAAAGGAGATAAAAGATACCCTCTTCTAATAAATGCTTTTAATATTTATATGATGAGTAGGGGCTTTGCGAAGGATAGGGCGCTCAAGTCTCCTTCATTTGATATCTTATATTCTCATCCAACATGTGGGATGAGCCATGAACTTACTCTTGGATTAACTCTAGGATTGCCAACCTCCCATTGTATTAAAGAGAGTGGATGGTAGCTTCTAGCGATGAGATGGAGATAATTTTTTGCAATTTCTAGATCTCTTTGATTATCTTTTTATCCAGTTGGAGGCAAAGGCTCATTTGTAAATTATCCATTCAATTATGGAAGGCTTGTATCCAATGGAGGAGTATCTAACGTTTTATTATCCTAATCCCAAGATGATTTGGCCCTTTATGGAGTACAAATGCTGACATTGATCCCTCAAGGTCCTGGTGGAGGGGAACATAAGGGCGCAGGAACCTAGGATGTGCAGGGTTGAGTACAATACTTAAATGACATATATGATGGAGTAATTGGAGCCAGCCTTATAGGCAAATGGTAGGGTACTAACCAAGAAGTATTTAACTTATATGGCTGAACACCAGGGTGGTGATGATAGAATAACACAAGGTCTTTAATGTTGAATAAGGGGAGAGCGGTATTTTTGGCATTTGATTAAATAGACTTTGGAGTGGTAGTGAAGATCCCTTGAAAGGCTATCACTTTTAGCCTAATTATTTCATCAGCTAGTGCTCTTGTAGTCATTTAGCAGTTTCTGGAGAAGTAGATTCTAGCAAAGGTTGGACGATACAAGGCAGTCAAGCCTACATATATAAAGTGCTTGACCATTGGGTTTAAGTGTAATTGACTCTCACCACATTTGCTGATTGATTTATGGTGGAATCTTATAAGTTAATTGGTAAAATATTTATTTGAATCTAACGTGTGCATTGTAAAGAACTCCACAGTGAAGCCATATCATGAGCTTTACAATGCCATGACCCCAATGTTGGTTGATGACACCCCCTGCTTAAGATTGTGCAGTCGTTGCACCAGCTATTTGTAACATTCTCTCCACCTAATACAGAATGGAAACATACGCCACCATTATTGATCTTCTTATTCAAAAACCTTAGCCTTTCAGCTCAGATTCTGCCAAGTTACCCTCAGCAATTCAACTTTCGACCCAGACCTGCTTATCTCCAATTGCTCAACTATTTACCTGGGTTTAATTACTTTGATTGACCACAATCAAATTATTGGCAAGGCTTATCTTAATACAATCAAGGATGCAGAACGTATGGGTTTAATTGCTTCAAATGCGGCCACCCTGGAGACTTGGCAATAGGTTGCCCCTATAGCGGGTTCATCACATACAGCAAAACAGTACTATCATGGAAAAGGCAGAGCGGAGTAGAGATGGGACTCTCTACTTCTGCTATCCCAACCCCAACCGTCCCACATGAACCTGTAGTAGTCTATTCAGCGGAAGTCCCTCCATATGACGATGCATTCCTATGCCAGCAGTTGGTTTGTAAAAGGGTGAATATATTGGCATGAGCACAAGCCAAGGATATAGAGGAAGAAGGGATTATGGTGCAACCAAAGCCATACGCTTGTCAAATGTTTGACCAAGTTTCCCATGACAAGCTAGACCCCTCCTCCGATGCACCTTCCCTGCGTGGAGTAAAGGTCTATTCTGGTCAGCACTATCCTCCAATAATACACCAAATTTGGTGTGGGGATTTTGAGCTCCCTTGGTAAAAACGAGCCGTTGTATGTCCATGTGTTAAACAGTCAAGTTTCCTCATATTCAGAATGTATGTATTGTGACATTGTTTTACCAAGACCTGAATCCAGGATATAAGATATACTGGCAAACCAGTTAATATAATGTCCACTAAGTTGGTGGCTAAGTTGCCAATAAAACCTGATATGTAAAGCCAAATGGTGTTTGGGACCCCTGGAGCAGAAACCATGTTTCTACATGAGCATACATCGCGCTTCCATTGCAGTTTTAGTCAATTTCCATTGTAGCCTCAGAGATAGTATTGCCAAATGATAATTATAATACGTTAATTGGATCTGCATTCATGTGAACTTTGGGGCTGTTGTGGATATGGTGGAGGAGACTTTTGAAATTGTAGGGAAGCAGATTTCGATTTATTTCACCTACACCAAAGTACCCAGGGGTCTGACGCATATGGGACATGTCACTCTCACCTATAGTGACGGTAAAATTCCAGTGCGCTACCATCAATTAAAAAGAAGAACCCAGGATATTCCTCTTAAGATATATGAGTATCAAGTGTGCCTATCCGAGATTCTGGGCCTATATCTATCTCCTTTGGACACCAAGTCATTTCAAACACCAAGTTAGAGGTAGAAATACCAGCTGGGCTCTATGGGAAAGTCCTTGGGCCATATCAGCAGTCACAGTTGGAGCCTCATGTGTCTCCAGGCATAATATTACCGGGACACAGAGAAATCAAGGTTTTAATAGTTAACCTAGAAAACGAACCTATGCAGATCCACCAACACCAAATAGTGGCGTATTTGCATTTGATACCATTAGAGGAGGTCCTTCAGTTACATGAGTTTAATTTTCAATAAGTGTTTGATCAACCTATCAATCTACAGCTCAGCATAATGACTGTGGCACCGCGCAATGAATTAATGGGTTTATCTGAAGCGCAGAAGAATCAGGCAATAGCTCTATTTCTAAAATATTAGGAGATTTTCGCTGTTTATGGCCATTATTTAGGGTGCGTGCAGAGAGTAGTCTTTCAAATGGACACTGGGGATCATCCCCCTTAATATCTCAGTTGATCCACCAGTCTAGGGCAACTGAGGAAGTAATAACTGAAAAGATCAAAAAGCTGCTTAAACAAGGGATGCTCAAACCATCAGAGTCCATAGGCTTTGCCCATTATGATTGTAAAAAAGAAGAACTACACCAATCAAGTAGTAATAGACTTCTGGAAGCTCAACAGCATTACTAAGATGAACTCATACCCCTTGCCATGAATTGATGATTCCTTGGATCAGTAGGGAGGAGCTTACTACATCTTAGCGATGGATTTGATATCAAGTTATTGACAAATCAAGTTGGCCGCGGCAGAACAGGATAAATGCGCCATTATCATGACCAAGGGCTTGTTCAACTGATTCATATGCTAAAAGGGCTGTGTAATTCCCCAGCTACGTTCCAAAGGGCCATGGATACCTTTTTTGGAGAACTGAAGCTGTTGTGCATCCTCATTTACCTCAATAATATTAATGTCTTCTCACATACATTCTCTGTGCACATTACCCATCTTGAGGAGGTATTCCGCCAACTTGCCATGGCCAACATCAATAAAAAGTCCCATAAATGCACTTCTCTAAAAGACCAGCTGGTGTACCTAGGGTTTTTAGTAGACGCTACTGGGCTGAAGACTCAACCAGCCAAGTTGGAGGCTATCTAAAAGATGACTACGCCAAACAGTAAGTATAATATACAAGTAATTTTAGGAATGGTGGCTACTACCGCTGTGGCTTATACCCAAAATTAGCTGTATTAAAGGTCCGCTGTTTGAATTAAAAGAAAGGATGCCACATTTGAATGGACGGAAGGGTGGTAATGCTCTTTTGATACAATTTGAATGGCGCTAATCAGTGTTCCAGTGTTGCGCTATCTGAACTTTGATAAAGATTTCATCATCCAAACAAATGTGTCCCTTTCCGCTGTAGGGGTGGTCCTATCTCAAAAAGACAATGAGGGGGAGGAGCATCCTATAATGTACTGCAGTAAGAGTATGAACAACCATGAACTCAATTATACTATGCCCATATGGGAGTGCTTACCGGAAATTTATGCATATAAGCAATTTAGGGTCTACTTGAATGGGTTGAAGTTCAAAGGTGTAACAGATCATGCTTTGTTACGTTGGTTGCAGAACCTCAAGGAGACTGGTGGGCGCCTAGCCCAATGGGCCCTCAAACTGCAGGCTTACAATTTTGATATTCTCCACTGACCTGGAGCCAAACACCAACATACAGCCTGCTTGTTGATATTACCAAAAATTGTAGTTACAGTGGATCTCAGTGA
The DNA here is from genome assembly GCA_022478985.1 of Massospora cicadina. Lineage (NCBI taxonomy): Eukaryota > Fungi > Entomophthoromycota > Entomophthoromycetes > Entomophthorales > Entomophthoraceae > Massospora > Massospora cicadina. The sequence goes on along the minus strand of JAKSZP010006599.1, from coordinate 152,640 downwards.
TATTCTGGAAGGTTTTTAATTACACTTCCAATGAGGCAGGTTTTTTATTGAAGTTATTTAAGCGGTTTTTCCAAAAAGCGATAAATTAAAGTAAAAGCAGGTTATAATTTTATCTAATTTTTATTATTGGAAGGATGTAATATTTATAGGTTTTGTAATGGTTTGGGATCTGTTTGATCTAATTGATTGCTGAGCGATTGAATCTTCTATCCCTTGATTGGATGTGACTGATCATTCTTATTAATCTTGAAAGATTTATATAGATTACGCTCTCCTTCTGATAGTGCCAGGGGAATTTATGGAATAGAAATTTTAGAAACATGAAAATTTGGCAAATCCTAACACTTCTCCCCTCAAGTTTTGGTCACAGATGAGGGTGAATTAAAAATCTGGGATGAATTCGGTTGATCACTATACTAGTATCAACATGGACATCGAGTCCTCTCTTCCCTTGCAAAATATAACTTGATAAGGATCAGACCAGTTGGATCCTAACTTCTTGGTTCACCCACCAGGCCATGGGTGATAATACATAATGAAATCCCCAAGCTGACATTCAAGTAAAGTAGGTTTATGCTGATTGCTTCTTTGTATCTCTTTTTGAGTGGTTTCTTCAATCAATTTCATGTCTTGAGCTTAAAAGATGAATAATCTCATCATCCAGATTTCTCATAACTAAATCAAAGTTTTTGGGTACATTTCTTTTATTATGACCTGAACATCTGAAGGGACTGATGGATTTAGTACTAAAAAAGGGACTGATGGATCTCGCCCATATCTGAATTTGAAAGGCGACATCTTGATGATATGATGATAGCTTATTTGTTATGCAAATAAGGCACTCATTATATAGAAATTCCACTGAGAGGGATCAGTAGAAGCCATCTTCCTTAAAATCGAGACTAGTTTTCCATTGACTCATTTGATGGCCCCATTCATGGATGGATTGTAAGGAACGACAAATTGTTGGGTAATATTGAATAATTTGGACAGTTCCTGAAAAGTTGCGAGGTAAAATTAGTCCCATTATCTGACATAAGGGCCTTAAGACATCCATGTTAAGTGACAATGTGCTGGTAATAGAATATTGCCGTAGTTTTAGCAGAGGGGGTGGCTATGGATATGGCCTCAACCCATTTAGTTAAGTGATTGACCGCCATAATAATGTACTTATGGCCATGCAATCCCCAAGATAAAGGGCCTACAGCATTAATGCTTACCACTTCAAATGCTTTATTCAGGGGAATAACTTGATGTTAATAAGTAGGGTTGATGGCTCCATGGCTTTTACAAAAGAGGCACGAGTTAAGAGTCTCTCAAATGAATTCAGTCATGCTATTTCAATAATATCAGGTTTTCAACCATTATTGAGTTTTCTTTAACTTTCTATGACTTACTTGTTCATGTCCCCTTAACAGCATGAAATTTTGAGTTTGGGTGTAAAAAGGGTAACCACTTGGTTTTGACCTTTTTATACAAGGCTCATTCTCAAATCATGGTATCTTTAGTGAATATTTTAAAAAAGCTCAATCCTCTTCAGATTCTCAATCCCACAATTCTGGTCATCCATTAATATTATATAGACGTTCTTCCTTTCCCAAATCTTAGGTTGGTATATGCAGTCAGGACATACCATCAGCATTTTGATGTTGAGCACCCAAACACTGCACTTAGAAAAATCGTAATTTTTTAATTTTAGAGCCCAACTAGCCAATCTTCTTTCAGAATCCTTCATATTTTGCATCCATATTAAAGAAGAATGGTCAATAATAACAGTAAGATGGTTATCATATAGGAAAGGATGGAAGTGCTTAATAGCTAGAATAACAGCCAAACACTCCTGATCTGTAACACTGCAGTTTCTTTCAGCTTTGGACAAAGTTTTGCTATAAAGCACAACGGGATGTTTATTTTGCTCTTCGTCACACTAGGATAAAATTGCCTCAATAGTGACATGACTGGCATCAGTATGCAAGAAAAAAAGGCTTATTGGATCGAGGAAAAATTAGGACAGGTGCATTAGTCAAGGCCATTTGCATGGAATTGAATGACTGTTCATGAGCTGAACTCCACTCCAATCGCACCCCTTTTTTGTAACAAATGGAATAACAGTTCAGCCATATCAGCAAACTTAGGTATAAATTGCCAATAATACTAACCATTCCAAGAAAGACATGGATACCCCACATAGAGGTTGGAGAAGGCGTTCTTAGAATAGCTTGAATTTTGTTTGAGAGGGGGTCAATCCCTTTGGCTGAAACTTGATGTCCTAAAAATTCCATTTCATTTTGGAAGAATGAACATTTGAAAGGTTGGAGTTTTAGGAAGAATTCCAAAATTTGTTTAAATCTTCTTTTAGATGATTTAAATGTCCAGTAAATGTTTTGGAATACATGGTAATATCATCCAGTTGTACCAAAACACTAGTGAGCTTTGTGTACCGTAAAATACCATCCATAACCATTGAAAAGTTGCTGGCGCATTACTCAATCCTTGTGTTATAAGTGTTGGTTTGAATAAACCTTTACTGGATATCAAGGCACACTTAGCTTGGTCTTCCGGGAAAACTCAATTTGCCTGTATCCACTGGCTAAATACATTGCAGAAAAATAAGTTGAGACAGCCAACAAGAGAAGGGAATCATTAATTTGAGGTAAAGGATAACTATCTCATCAAGTAATATCGTTCAATCTATAAAAATCCATAACCATTCAATGGGAACCATCTTTTTTCTTGATTAACAGCAATGGAGAGGCTCAAGGATTGTTGGAGGGTTTCAATAATCCAGCCTCCAATAGTTGTTGCAATTCCTTGATAACTTGGGCTTCCTCCACTTTAGACTTGTGATAGGGCTTGCATGAATAGGAAGGTGATCACCAGTTTCAACGGAGTGCATTACTCCTTTCATTTTACCAAAATCATAAGTATGCTTGGCAAAAATGTCAGAGTATTCTTCTAATAATCTAAAACTTATCTCTCCTGTTCCTTAGTGAGGTGTTCCAATCGCAGGACCCACAGTAAGAATTTCCTGATCACTTTCCAGCCCAAAGTCTTGTAAGCTTCCAAATAATTAGCCATCATAGCTTTGAGATAAGGGTGATAACTTGACATAAGCAATTACATGGTTTTTATTTACCGGTTTTGATTCATTGGTAAGGTTCACCAATAAAGCAGATAAAAATCCAGAATAAGCATAATCCAATACCCCATGATAAGGCAAGATTTCTTTAGCAGAAGAGTTGAAAATGCCTGGTCTTGTAACAAATTTCTTTTGGAATAGAAAAATGTAAAGAAGTATTAATAATTACCTCTAATTTTGCCGGAATGACCAAATTATGGGTGAGAAAATAGGCATCCCTCTTTCAATATTTGCCAATGGAGAGAAAAATTTTATGCAAGGGTATCCTACATGGTATTGAATAGAATAAGACCTTTTAGACCCCTCCAGCAGACATAACCGATGTTTGGTATGAGCAGGTTTGGATAAAAGTAGGGGATCACTATACCCCAAAAGGGGAAGTGATGAATTGGGATAATTAATAATTCCATCGAAGTCCCACAAAAATTGAGTATACAAAAGTAGGTTTTAACTTGAATTATCGAGGATGATAGTGGGAATTAAAAAAAGTTAACTTTCTAATTTTTAGAGGAAGTGATGTTAATGCTTTAATTGACTAAGTACTCTGAGATCCCAGAAGTGCCATATCCTTCATAATGGGAAATATCAGGCTTTAAATTGATCCTCTTGATAAATTTTGATAAGACAACATTCACTGGGGATCCAGTGTCAATGATATCCTTAGCATTGACTTGATTCATGAAAAAATCAATGCGGGTAATGGTGCTTCCAAACTGAGAGGATAAATCCAACAATGAGGTCAAGGAAAAATGAGGAATGATCATCTTTATTATACTCCACAGGGCTTTGAGGTTCCTGTTGCATACTCATATCATTATCAATGTGCAGAATCTTATTGTGTTTATCTCTTTTCTTTTTCTCATCAGCATCTTTTTTATAACAGCAATCCTCATTATGTAAATATTGATGGCAGTAATTATACTGAACCTCTCTAACATTCTCCAGCACAATGTAAGCTCTAGGGCGACTAGGTCTTGAGGAATTGGAAAGTCAGGGGTTTTCAGAAAATTGATGAGCCAATTCCAACAAGGCCTCCTTGATGCCTAATATACTTCCAAAATTCTTCTTTACGCTAATAAGGCAAGCTTTCATCTGAGTCCTAGAAGTAAAAGCTGACATAACTGCAGTAATAGCATCATCCAAAGTTAACTGACCACATGCTACCAAAGTCTGAGCTTCCCAATAGAAATAATAAGCAAAATCTTTGATAGATTAATCCAGTGGGGCTGTATACCCATAAAAGCCTGTTTTTGAGAGGATAAGGTTTACTCACTCCCAAATTCCTTGATTAACGCTTCTTTGACCTGATACCATGTATACCAAGTAGATCAAGTCATCAAGTTGTGTATTATGATATTCTGAGCCAGTCAGGTAAGTCAATAAGGTAAGTAATTCATTTTCTGGTGATCCGTGGCCTCACTTAGAGCTTCTCATATAGATAGAGGAAGGAGATAATGCTGACTACTCAAGGAGAGTACTTGTCTTTAAATACCTGTTTAAAACTCATTGGAGCTTGGCAGTCAAAACATGCACTCCAGGGTGTTCCTATTGAGTGGAAACATAAGAGTTGGAGTCCAAAGCTTGAGAAGAAAATCGAAGATAAGGCCCAACAGTCTCAGTACAAATTTCACTAATCCTTCGATTCAAATCCGCATCCCCCACTTTCTCATCCAACTGACATTAAGATCATGAATTTGCTCCTGCTTTACATTGTACTTAAGTTCCAATGTTTCAATTTTCCCTTGGAGCATCTCGCCTTATGATTCATAAGCTTCTAGAAGGATGTCTGTGTCCTTTGACCATTTACCCAGATTACTCAATTAGTCAGATAAAGACTGAAGTGACAGGAGGGGGTCAATAGTTATCCCACCAGGTATGAAGTTACACTCCTTGGTCACTTTGTAAAATTGCTTATGTAAGCGGTCCATTATGCTAAATATAGAGTCAATTTTTGAAGGGATCCTGAATGCCCATCAGCACCTGGGGGTCTCCAAGGTCCATCCACACCTGGAAGTCCGTGGGGCCCATCAGCACTAGGAGGTACTTAGGGGCCATCAACACCAGGAGGTCCACAGGGACCTACGCCCCCAGGTGGACTGCGGGGTCCTTCAACCCCAGGAGGACCCATGGCCTCAGAGTTTTTCTCTACTTCATTGACTCAGAGTTGAATTCCAGAGTACGATTGCTTTTAATTGGAAAAGATAGTTTTTGATTTCTCCTTCCCTCTGTTGACTACGCTCAGAGAGTTGGGAAATACCCTCTTTCCATTCTCACATAACTTCCTGGACTCACTTTGGGAACTGTACATCAACAAAACCGGACATCCCATGTTCAAGCTGAATAAGATGTTGATGTACTTTATTGAGAAGAACCGGATTATTAATGAGGGCATCACGATTATCCCTGCTAAACTCAGAGGTGGATCTGAAGAATTTGGTAACATAATTATTCAAGGACTGGAGTCCTTCTAGTAAATTAAGCATCCTTTGATGATGCATTCCCACTATTAGTAATAAATGGTATAGGTTAGGGTGTACAAGCTGATGCAAGTATTGCTTGGTGCCAATTCCTGGTATTCGGGATGTTTGCAACACATCCTGCAAGGTAGAGGTTACAGCATGAAACGAGATTGAGTGGAACGTATTTCTGAAATTAGGCCCCCTCAAGCATTTGATTGATAATATTTTGTAAAGCCTCAGGCGGAATTTGAAAGTTCTAGGTAGAGCTTAAGTTAGGATCATAAAATTTCAGGTTGGCATGGAATTCCAACGTGGATGGTACTCTTAGGATTTAAGTTCTAGTTGAACAGACCCCTCGTAAATACTGCTTTGCTCATGGTCTTGAGCTTCTTCAGTTGAAAAATGAGAATCCATAGTAGTGATTGACGTGTTCACTGGTGCGTAACTCAGAGAGACCCCTGTAGTGAACACCACTCTGGAAATTTTAAATTACACTTCCAATGGGCAGGTTTTTACTCAAAGTTACTTAAATGGATTTTCCAAAAAGCAATAAATTAAAGTAAAAACAGGTTATAATTCGACTTAATTTTTATTATTAGAAGGATGTATTATTTATAGGTTTTATAATGGTTTGGGATCTATTTAATTTAATTAATCGCTGAGAAATCGAATCTTCTATCCCTTGATTGGGATGAGACTGATCATTCTTATCAACCTTGATGGATTTAGATAATTTATGCTATCCTTCCAATAGTGTCAGGGGAATTTATGAAAAGAATTTTAAGAAATGGGAGAATTTGGCGAAATCCCAACAGTTGTGATGAACAATAAAATGCTTAGCAGCCAATATAATGATGAAACACCTCAAATGATAAAGGCGCTAAATGAAATGTTAATACCTTTCAGCGGAATGGGGAGTTTACAAGCTAATTGGCAATTCTATGGTGAACTTCTTGTGACCCTCTTCACGGTCTGGTATCATTATGAGTGCACATAAGGCAGTTAACATGGTGGCATGCATAAACAATGGAATTGTTGTAGGCTCAATATTACTGGGAAAGTATGAACTTCGATGTGTTTGACTCTATTTCCTCCTGCCACAAGTGCTAAGTGGAAAAGCCATTCTTCCAGAAGACCTCATCCTAAATAATAGAACCGCACTTTGCTTGTAATATGGTTTCCATTGATGTTGTTGGCCCTCCGCCAATGGGAGCTACCAAATCAAGTACATTCTGGTGGTGATTGCCCACTTGACCAGGTGGTTGAAGCAAGGGTAATATGTGATTTGGGGGCATTCACAGTGGCCAATTTCATAATGGAATGTATTATCCAGCTTAATAGCTGCCCTCAGTTCCTCCTTAGCAATAATGGAACTAACTTCACTTCCCACATTCTTCAGAAGCTAAATGAGCTTATGGCTATCTGCGGGGTTTTAATGACCCCATACCACCCCAAGTCCAATGGAATGTTCAAGCTGGTCAATGGGACTTTTAGTGAACATACTCCAAAAACTGGTAGCGGATTGACCTTCAGATTGGAGTTCCCTTCTGTCCACCGCCGTCTTCGTATATAACATCACTATTATTCCACCATGGGGAAGAGCCCCTTTCAATTATTGTAAGGATGACACCCTGCTCTTTTGGCGCTGCTATATGCTTGTGTAGAAGATATTGGAGGAATGGATCTCCAAAACTACCAGACAACCCTAGCTGACACATTAATCAAATTGCAAACCAAGACGTACTTATTCAGTTTAATCATGAAGATTAATTTTCAAGCTGCCAATCAGGTACAGTGTAGTGGATTAGCCTAGATGAAAGATGGGGACATGGTTCTTCCATGATCAACATGGGTTTGAGTGGAAACTCAAATTGGCCAGTTCTGGATTAGTCTATTTGAAGTTATTGAGAAGACAGATGTTAATGACTATACCATCAAGGACCCTTCAAGCGGCTGGATTATTAACTAAGTGCACGCAAAGTTCCTCCAAGCGTATAAGAAGTAGGAGCTTTATCATCCATTCAAGGGGGTAATGTTGTGATTCTGATATGATTGGATAATAAGCCTTAAGTAATTATGGTGGTTTAGGTAGAATTTACCGATCATGATTCTGAATTACAATTTTTACAAGCGCCTTAGGATGAGGTGATAATGATATAATGGATGATTATTGAATTGGATCCAAATCTGGTGATTAGGAGATGTTGATGTATGACAAGTTTTTAATTTGCCTCAAACTAGGTGATAGTGAATTTAATGAATGAAGACTCTGCTGGAACCAATGAGATATGTTGGAACAGAATTACTAAGCTGAGGAAGTGGTATCATCTGGACCTGCGAGACATAAGCAAGGTTGGATGATTGAAGGAGGAGGATTGTTAGTAGCTTAGAGTAAGCTGACCATAGAGGATCCATTGTATAAATTAAATTAAATAAAGAGTGTTTTTGAGGGAATTGCTCCTATTTATTAAAGTTTATCACTTTTTTTTGAGGATGACGATCATCATATCATCAGTCCTATTGCTCAGTGGGCTTAACCCTGTGCAAAACCCCGTTAGCATATCTCACCAATACTGCCAAAATTATAACATTTTTAAAAATGGCGCATCATTTGCTTAATTAAGGATTGTGAAAGCTGTCAGCTACTTCAGGGAATACCTCTTTGATGGTGGCCATAGGTATCAATTTGTCAACATTGTTCAAAGTACTATTGGCCTATATGTACGCTGTTGAGGATTAAGGCTTGTTATGATATAGTCGCGCCACATTTGGGCCATTTCAGGTTTGGAAGCCTTTATTCGTGAGCAGGTAACCACAAAAACTTGGTCAGTGGAAAATGAGCATAGGGAAGATAAGCTGTTCCACGTCTTCCCTACCTGATCTTTTCCCGCTTAGGATACTTGTTCATCAGCAGGAACAACCATTTTATAATGTTGGGTTTAGTGAGGCAGTTCTGCCAAATATAGCATACTTACTACACCATTAGAAAATAATCTGATCTTTACATTACTTTTTCCTAGCTTTATGATCAAACTAACTCAAACTTTGGTTGGCTTTCCTCACACTTTCTAAAATTTCTCATCATAACAATTTACTGACAGTAATAGCATCATGATAGCTCTTGCTGGGGCATCGAAGGTGGCACCATGAATTTTCAGAAATGCATTATTTGAGATGTCTTTGTATCCATGTTCAATGCGGAGATCATGGCACATAGCCTTTATGTCCTTGCAGCGCGGATTTTATTAAAATCTATGTATCAAAACTGGCCAATGCTCCCATACCAGCAAGTATCTGGGCCTTCTGATAAAATTGTCAGCAAAGGCTTTGATGCACTCATCGTTTCATTACTGAATGCCTAATTAGTCCTGTTTTTTGTTGGAGATGTAATCTAGACTGCTGAACACCCCCACTATGGCAGCCTTCGCTTCTTCATAGTTCCATTTTCTGGCAGCTAAACGGTTATAATGAGATTCTGGATTGCCATTTCAAGGCTGATGACCATGGTAACGGCCTTCTGGTAATCTCCCACATCCCAAATGGCATCTTGAACAACTTTAAGGATTCAGTATTTTCAGTCTATTAAAGCTCCAGAAGTTTTGAGGTTGCCAAAATCTTTGGTCTCAGGGGGATTGCTGCCAAATTTTTCCTATCAGCTGGTGGTTTGAACTGAAGGAGAGATCTTTACTTGGTTGCTGCCATGATTTCTGGTTTTTTAATAGAATTTTGTGACTAGAATAAGGGGAACTGTCATCCCTAGATGAGGTACTATTTCTGAATAAAAATTATCTGCTTTTGGGATCCTTGTGATAAAATCTGGTGTCCCCTTATAACTTGTATAAATGATTGGCGATGTTCTTTTCCCACTCTTTATGACTGGGTTTCTATGCTTTAACTTTTGGTACTTTCATCGTAGTTTTTCCAATTCTTTAGTAAGCTGTGGTGTTTTTAGTACTATTGTACGAGGTTTTCTCTAACAGCATGATTTGACATTGTGCCTTGATCACCTCCAAACCCTACTTCATTATAATACCCTCTATTGTGGCAAATCGCACATCATTTCCTCTCCTTGCTTATGGACGTGGAGTCTAAATCCATAGCTTTGAGTTCTCAATAACTCAGTTCAAATTTCCTTAACCTCATCTTGGTTGTGAGTTTTCATGTCTCAAACAGTTGAAGCTTCACTACGTCTTCTTTAGCTTATTTATGCTTAAAAAGATAGTTAATAGACTTAAAAATCTTTACAGAAGATTCTAATAATTTATTCTAAGTCAGCTACTTTGAGCGTTCAGCATGCTTTGAACTTAACTAGACCACCCTGCCCACTCAATGATTCACCAATCATTCTCTTAATTGAATAACTTATGGATAACGTCAGCCCATAAACCCACCTGCAGTGAGCACCACTTACTGTAAATTTTCAAGTGAACAGGGTTATAGGGGTTTTCTCCTTAATTAATACAACTTTCCTTTATGACGACAGAAAGCACAAATCTGAGCTGATAAAGGTAAAGTTAAATTTTGACTATTATTCATTATAATATATAGGCACTTCCGTTATACAACTACTAATCCAATTACTAGTAAAATCTATTACAACCAAAAACAAGCTACTTTGGTAGAGAAATAATTTCTTAGATATATGGTTTTCTAGCAACCTAGTGCCCTCCTGTTAAAAAAGTCAGTATCTGTTACTAAAAATGGCTTTCTATTCATTGACCTGCAGCTTCAGAATGCCAATGTTCAGAACATCCTTTGACTCAATTCCTAGGATAATCAATCTTGTCCTCAAGCTGGTAAACTAAACTAAATATTGGGGATCATCCCTGATATCTTTAAGGAAGTCTACACATAAATTAAATCAAATAGTTAACTCAGAGCTCCCTACTTGGGAGCCTAAAAACTTCAACGTAGCTCCAAATTAATAATTGCTACATCAGAGCTTCCTTCACGGTGGTAAAAGCCATTGACACTATTAAATCTATATTGGGATCACCCTCAACATGTTCTCTAGTATTAAAATCTTGGAAAAAAATTTTGAATAAATTTCAAATAGGTGTCAAGCGTGTATCTCATGGTTGATGAAATAAACTGAAAACAGTTTAAGCTGGACCTGATTGAGCTAATATTAAATACATTTAATTCATATACATTCCATCAAAAATAAAAATTTTCTCTCTCATTGCAAACACTTTTGCAACATATTTGATTCAAGTCTGGGTAGTTTTGATAATCTCATCGAGGAGATTAGTGTGCATCCAATGTTGGGTAGTTTTTGGGCGAGCAAAGTTAAGGGCGCAGGATTGGGCCCCACACCAAAAAAGTTTTATAAACGCCCTGGTAACACCGGCGGCTTATAAATAAATTAGTAGCAAAAAACTGGCGGTTAGCATTTCCTTAGAAATTTTGGCCTGGAAAGCACGCTGCAACCAGTTCATCAATACGCCGCACTCCCAGCCATTGTTGTCTGTGGAACATGTGATGCAAGTCTTCCTGGATATACAACAAATGGCGCTTTAAGAGAAGTTTTGTGGAGATGCACACACATTTCCTGAACACAGTGTACGTTGCATTGTACTCCATGCATCGTGGTTGGCTGTACCTTGGGTTCAAGAACAAAAATGTGGTGAACAAAGCCACAAAAGTGCGGGTAATGGTGGAACTCCTGGACGGTCAATGGGTAGTCAAAACAAAGCGCACCTGCTGGACTAAATGGAACCAAATTTTTTTACCTTTTGACTTCCTACCTGCAGCAATTAAGAGCACATTCTGGAGCACCACCTGAAGGCTGGGCTCACCAAATATGGGTAAATCCAATCCTTTGAGATGCAGCACTTTATGCTCATGCCAGACCTGTGCACAGGCAAAGCGATTGCTGTTCTCACCCCATCCAAGGGGGTATCAGAAGATTTGACCCAAATCCCCCACAATACTTTTATGGAAATTGATGGGCAAGAATCCCGCCCATTCCAGGTCACCGTGGATAGCGCGCCTCGTATCTGCACCTTCTGTCACTCTTTTTGCCACAAGGACCATACCTGCCCCACCAAGGAGGGCATTACTCAAACCAAAATCATCACGGATGCAATGTGCAGTTCAGATGCCAACTATGAACTAACAATAGACATAGACGCCTCCTTCCCATGGGGAACGCCTGGGTGCTACATTCAAGTGAAGCTTGTGTTCCTTCAGGAGCGTAAGAAGTCCAAGAAGGCCCGCAAAGCAGCGGCCAAGGTGGCAGTCATGGCTGCATCCATGATCCCAACCGGCCCAGCTCCAGGAGGACATCAAGTTATTTGCTGTGGAAGCGGCTCACAAATCCTTCCACTAATAAGATTGGGCCACCTAAGCTGATGACCTGACGGGTGAGTCAATTCCACCCGCCCAAAGCTACTAAGTCTCAAACAAAGCTGAGTTTCCCATAATCTACCTTCTGAAAATTTGTCAACATATCAAGGTACACTGCAAGTGCACTACACACAAAAAAAATTCCAAGGGGAAAATAAACAGAAGGCAAAATCCAACGTCTACCCCACCGTGAAAGTTACCCATAGTAAACTGTACTCTGTAGCACAGAGTATTCATACTGCCATACAGTGACATGCCTGAAAAGAGAAAGCTGAAGGGCACGGATGCCCTTCCCTCACACCTAAGGTGCAAAGGGGAGCCTTTACTATAGGGATGTTGAACATCGCTGGGCTCAAGGCTTTTTGTCCCAGGCTAGAAAACTGAGTTTTTAAAAAATAATTTACCCGTGGACATCTTGGCCAATCAGGAAACCCACTGTCCGCGTAATGCAGAGGACACATGGGCAATCATGCTCCTCCCTTCCCTTTCCTTTTGGTCACCGCGCTGTGGGGTGCTTATTAAAGTAACCACAATTTTAAATTTATTTCATCAACATCATACCTCGACATCCATGTCCTTGTTGTATCCTTTTTGTGGGATGACGAAGTGCACCCTGTCATTAACATATACGCCAAAACCTGTGCACAAGCTTTTCAGGATATCTACTCGGCTGTTAATTCCCTCCCACTTCCCCCTGACCTGTTTGTTGTAGGCAACATGAACTGCTGTACCAGCCCCGCCACTGACTGCTGGCCCTTATCGCCTACATCCCCAAAGGGGCACATAGAACTTTGCGTTCTAAAAGCCACTTTAAGGGTTGTTTGATACTCTGCCGCTTCATGCACCGCTGCTCACAAACATGTATCATCCCATGTGCACAATGGCCAGCTGAGGTCTATGTCTTGCATTAACCTTATTCTCGCACAGTTGAAATTTTAGTCCTAAATTGCCCACTTTGTAATGAAAACTCAATTTTACGACCACAGGATGTTATTGGTTTCCTTCTCTTTGTCACAACAAGAGGCACAGGAGCTGAGGTGGTGCAAACTCCATCAAGATGAGATCATGTCACCCAGGTTTTCCTCGTGGGTTGACACCAAAACCTCAGTTCCAGAATTTACCACACCATTATGTGCAGACCCACTTTCTATCTGTTCAACCTTCAAAGCGAACACCATCATCCAGACATGTAACATTCCATCACGTCGCTCTTGGGCTGCCTTGGCAGGTCATTTTGTGCATGCTGGCAGAAGTGGAACACCTGGAATCTAATGTCCCAGTGGCAGGCTACAGCCAAGCTTGGGGTTGTAAGTGGGCAGAGGAATCTGCTCACCTCAATGCACTGGTAAGACAAAAAAAACATTAAGTTTGTGTTCAGTGTAAGGAAAATCATATAACAGTGGGCAACATGTGCTCCGCTTACTTTTTTCAAAAATTCTTTGCACTGCAATAGAGCTTAGCCTTCACACAGGTGAGGCGGCAAGACCACTCGATCGCATATAATCCAGCTGATGTGGTAATCAGAGTAAAAAAATTTTTACTCTGAATTATATCGCTCTGATCCAGTTCATCTGGCCAAAGTTGACAATTTTCTTGAAAGTGCACATATCTGCACTTTTTCCCATTATCCAGAGTTGATGAATTTAATTACTTGGTACAAATTCTGGTCTGCTTTTCACAGTGCACTGTACAGGAAATGCCCAGGTCCAGATGGGATTCCTTATGAGTTGTATAAAAATATCTCAAAATATTTTTCTTCCTTGCTTCTCGCCTCAATGAACTAGTGCCTAATAGAGATGCACCTCCTCCCTGGAGGACAAGAGGCCTACTGTAACGGATCAGGTGGTACCTAATCCGTACATTGCTATGGATCAGTTAATACTAGATCTGGATGGGAAATTAATAGAAGAAAACCTGAATAAAAGCGAATTGGAGCGAGGGGAATTTGATGGACCAAAGCTGGATCATATCCGAGTCAAAAATGACACTGGTCTTACAAGCATTTTAGATGATGATTCCATGAGAAATGGAATCATCGTCTGAGATGTGCTGGATGATTCAGGGGAGCTTGGCATAGTGAAAAGTCCATTTTACATTTTCAAATACTATATATTTGAGGATTGGCTGGCTTGAATAGCCAGTTGATTCTTCTACAATAACATCAAAAATCCAATAAAAACTTGGTTGCAATTTAAAGTTAATGTTTTATTTAAAAATGGAATATCAGATCAAAGGCATGGGCTCCAATAGTGGGCATGGTGTGTCATTGGCGTGTTACTTGGCAACTTCCTACAGCGGGTGGACAGGAATCCAAAGGCATGTGGCAATGGCGGAACTCAGAGGATGGGTTCAGGGATTGGCTCTGGTGGGCTGGTTCCTAGTAGAGTCAGTTGTATGGCTCTTACTTCCTGATTCCTTTTAATATTGGCGCGATCCCATTCATTACATTAGATTCAACTCAACTTTTTCTTGGTTTGGCCGTGAGTGGATGAATATGGATGTTCTGGTAGGGGAGGAATGGTCTGATTGTGAGTCAAAGGAGGTGGATGTTTCAGAAGGGGAGGAATGGACTGACTATGAGTGGAAGGAGGTGGAAGTTTGGAAAGGAAAGGAATGGATCAATGGTGATCCAGAAGAAGTTTTGCGGGAAAAGTGTCAGACGTGGTTGGCACAAGTGGCGGAAGAAACTGGGGAGGAAGTGTACTGGGGGGCGGATGAAATGGCGCAGACCATGGTGGATCTTGAGGAGAATCAATGGGGAGTATGGTGTGGGCAGTGGCCCATCAGGAGCAGCAGGCGGATACCCAAAAGGTGTCCAAAGGAGCTGTGGATAAGTTGTACCAGGGGGTGGATGAAGTGGCGTTAGCCATGGCGGTTATCAAAAGAAATCTATGGGGAAGTGCAGAGCAGGTGGTGGCCCAACAAAAGAAACAGGCAGATCCATGTGGAGCGTCCAGAAAGGCCATGGACAGAGTGCGCTGGGAGGCGGATGAGGTGGCACATGCTCTGGCGGATACTGAGGGGGAGCTACGGGGAAGTTTGGGGTGGGCGGTGGCCCACCAGAAGCAACAGGCGGATCCATGAAGAGCTTCCAGAGGAGCCTTAGATGGAGCATACAGAGGGTTGGATGGGATGGCGTGTGTCCAGATGGATACCAAGAAGAAGTTATGGGGCTGTTTGGAACAGGCGGAAGCCCACCAGAAGTGACAGGTGGATCAGCGCAGAGCACCAGATCCAGAGTTTGGAGGAAGGGCGAAGGGTCGGCCACATGTACGAGTGAAGTGGAAAGGTGATCCAGAGGAGGATATGATGTGGCAAATGGGAGAAGTTGGTATGCAGTCCCTGGGAATGGCCCAGGGATTCCAATAATCACAGGGGGTGATGTAACGGATTAGGTGATACCTGATCCATACATTGTTACAGATCAGTTAATACTAGATCCAGATGGGAAATTAATAAAAGAAAACCTGAATAAAAGCTAATTGGAGCGAGGGGAATTCAACCGACCAAGGCTGAATTGTATCTGAGTCAAAATGACACTGGTCTTATGAGCATTTTAGATGATGATTCCATTTCCCATGGAATCATTGTCTGAGATGTGCTGCTTGATTCAGGGGAGCTTGGCATAGTGAAAAGTCTATTTTACATTTGCAAATACTATATATTTAATGATGGGCTGGCTTTTATAGCCAGTTGAGTCTTCTACAATAACATTAAAAATCCAATAAAAACTTGGTTGCAATTTGAAGTTAATATTTTATTTAAAAATGGAATATCAGATCGAAGGCATAGGCTCCAATAGTGGGCATGGGGTTGCATTGGCATGTTATTCGGCATCTTCCTACAGTGGGTGGACAGGAATCCGAAAGCATGTGGCAATGGCGGAACTCAGCAGATGGGTTTGGGGATTGGCTCTTGTGGGCTGGTTCCTAGTAGAGTCAATTGTATGGCTCTTATTTCCTGATTCCCTTTTGAGATATTGGCGCGAACATGTTTGTTACACCTACACAATAACGTTATACAAGAAAGAGATAAGCTGGACTTGGCCAACTGGCGCCCCATATCACTTACTAACACAGATACTAAACTTTTTACCAAAATCATGGCAAACCACCTAGGGGTAGTTGCCTCTGCTCTCATTTCCCTTGAGCAAATTGGTTTCATTCCCAAAAAGTCTATTAGGCACAAAATACACACCGTGGTTAATTGCTGCTAATCGAAAGCTTTTAGAGCACTTGTTTTTTAGACCAGCAAAAGGCCTATGATAAAGTCTTCTGGGATTAACTCATAGCCTGCCTTCACAAGTTCACCTCCCTTATTGTTTCATTAATTGGGTGATGTTGCTCTTGGAATCTGTCACAAAGGCTGTGCATGGCCCTGGCTTCCTCACGGATGTAGCTCGCCCTCAAAGGGGCCTATGCTAGGGGACCCTATAAGCCCACTCTTGTATAACTTCAGATTTGACCCACTTTTTTGCAATGTAAACGCCAGCCTTACTGGTGTCCATGTGCAAGGCCAAGCACCAGTCAAGATGTTGGCATTTGCTGATGAATGTGTGATTGGAGTGGCTAACAATCATGATGCATAAACGCTTAAAGCTACGATCCAGGTTTACTCCAGGGTAAGTAATGCTGCACTTAACGCCTCCAAAACTTAAATCATTCTCCTTGGTTGGTACCAAGCCCGCTGTTCCCCAGCGCTCCATTTTCTACCTGCTTCAGCAACTTGCTCACGGGTTCTCTTGTCCTGACCACCCCACACTGCCCAACTCGTGCTCCCCTTTGTGCCAAGACACACCAATGGTCTAGTCCGCCATAGGGGTGTAGCTGGAGGCGTGAGGGTATGCCTCAACAAGATGGAGAATCATATCCTGGAAAATGTTGTGAAAAGCATAGCTTCTCTCAGAGCCTGCCAAGCATCCCTTACAGGCAGAGTAGTGCTAGCCAACTCTATGCTCCTTTCTAAAGCTTGGTTTGGGGCCCACGCCATCGCTTTTTCCCCTTATTTCTCCAATTCATTATACGCCCTTCTTCAAGGGTGGCTTTGGTTAGGACGCCTACTTCCAGTGCTCCTGGATGTCATGTTTGGCCCTCGCCATGGTGGTATGGGCCTGCTCAACTTTGAGATCCACGCCGCCAAAATACTAGGCACCTGGATCGCTGCAGTCATCAACCCGACTCTTTTAGCCCAGCACTGGTCACGCGCAGCTCGCTCCAACTTCTCCTGCGCCCTGAACCTCAGCAATTCTACTCACTCCCATTCTCTGTTAAATTATCTTACCTCACACCCTTCTGCTTTGGGCCCACATGGGACGTCGCCCCACTTCAAAAGAATTCTCATCTCCATGTGGAGCGCTGAGTGGGGAATTTGCATCAGTGTGCACACCGCCCAGAGGGGGCGCCCTACTTCTCAGTTCACCCAGGAAGTACAAGGACAAGCCATTATGAACTCTGTGATACCCATGAGGACCCCTGTCATGGTCAGGGTGGACTGCCAGGACATGTTTGACATCTCCTACTCCCTTGATACCCAGAAAGCCATCTGGAAGTACGCCCACCACCCTCTTCTGCAGCCGCATATTCATTCCCATGTGTGGCGCTTCTTGAGATGGGTATACCATACTGCAGAGCGCTATAATGCTTTGCATTCATCTTGTATCATGTGTGGTCAGTATGAACTTTGGTTCACCGCCTGGAAGAGTGCCCTCCATCAAAGCGATCTGGCATGAGGTTCATCATCTCTTTCTCTAGGGTCAGGCACAGCCTTTCAGCCTATCTAAGAACATCTTCGCCTTGTCCTTGATTTCCCCTATACCACCTTCCCTCCAAGCCTTGATGGTTGTAATCGCTATATGGACTATCCACACGGTTCTCTTGGATGCTATCTCAGGCTCTATTCCCACCCTCCAGGAAGCTGTACGCGGTTCCAGTCATACCTCACGGGCCATTTTCAAGCTTGATGTTTGGGTATCTACCATCTCATCGCCATTAGTTGGTCTTCTCCTAGTTTCCGGTTTATTTTATCAATTCAGACCCCTTCCTTCATATGTGCTCAATAGTGGCGCAAGCCCTTCACACGTAACCCCCCTTTTAATTCTTGGCGTTCCCACTGGCAACAGAAGATAGCGTTTGCTTCTCTGGGGTGCCCTCCCCTTGCTGATGTTTGTTTTGTTGGTTTACATAATGGAAGTGTCCATCCCCTGGTTGTCCTTCCCCAAATAAACTACAAAATTACATTCCATCAAAACAATTTTTTAGTTTCAAAGTCATCAAACCCAACTTGTTGGCCATTTGTGCACCATTATCCATCCCCTAGTTGGCAAAACGCCTTTCTGCTGAGTTGCATCATTCTGAATAGGGGAGTTATGGAACAGGAAGTTTATTAGATATATTTTTAATAAAAACGTTGAAGTTAAACCCTTATCCACCCTCGAGTTTCCTTGAGGCCAAAGGCGTGGCAATGGAATGTGCTGCCATTTTCAACAAGGATTTAGGCTTCCTGAAGGCGGTTTTATAGGAGTATTTCAGGTGAAACATCCCCAGCTAAACAACTGAAAAATTTAGTTAAAATTTTGGGGCTAAACTCTTGCTGACAATTAAGCTTCCCAGAGAGCAAAGGCCAGGCAATTGGAGGTGACTCCATTTTAAAAAGGAAATTAGGCCAGCCATGAGCAGTATTTATAGGTGTGGCCACCAGTGCAACCTTTGAGGCCAGATATCTGAAACATCTAATTAACATCATGGCCTCCGGCTTCTGCTAAACCTCTGGTATTTCCAAAGAATATGGTATAGAATTAAAGAGAGCCTTTATTTTTAAAGGAGAAAGGCGTGTTTATGGCTGGTATTTTTTAAGGTGTCTACCCGTGAAACATCCACTGCAAAATTACTGAACCCCCTTGTTTAGGGTGTAAATTTCCCAAATCAGAGCACCAATTATATGATCTGAGGCGGCAACTGGGGCTCGCCCTGCCTGTATAACCAAAATTTACTGATTACACTTTATTGAAACATTAACATTCTAATGACGTCAAATTAAATTAGTGCTTGGGCCCGCCAAAACATGCATATAAATAGGTTCTTTCAAACTATCCCCTTGGCTGGGTGCATAACCATCATGGAGAGTTTGAAAGGGATAGAACATGGGTTGCCTCGCTTCTTGAAGGCGTTCCAAACCTCCTATCATGTTACTAACATTAGAAGAGACTTTAAACTATAAATACCCAGTCAGGGGCACTGAGTAGAAACTGACGTGGCATCTTGACACCAAGAGAAGGCAAGCAATGGCTTCTTTTATACCAACTGTTAGAAGCTATAGAAAATTAGAAACCCATACAACAGTCCCTTAAAAGGTCCACAAATCACCAAGTACATGTAAGAAGGGGTTGGGACATTCTGCAAGCAGAAAAAAGGAACCCCAAGCTTTAAAACATCCCAAATGGATGCTAGTGACGCCATGAGAGCCCTGTGATTATAACACTAAGCTTATATATTCTGTAATTGCTAAGGAGGCGTTCTACACAGAAAAATTCCCAAAAGTACAATCAAAGAGTAAGTCTTCTTATGAAAAGAATGTCTATATCACTATAAAAAGAATAATAAAATTGGGAAAAGACCCCACTTTGAAAAAAGCCAATCCTTAAATAACTAACACTCCAAACACGGATGCCTCCATGAGGAGGTAAAAGACGAGGCTAGGAAAAGATATCATGCATTAAGGAAATTAATTTTAGCCTTTATTGAAAATGTTAGAAGATAACCAACAGAGAGATTGGTTGGGGTAAACCACTTTTAGAAAATTGGAGTCGGTAGGCTTAATTAATTTAGTGGATTAGAATTTACTCTGGCCAATAAAAAAAACTACTACTGATGGTAATTTTATAGCTCATGTATGCACAAACTTTAATCTTTGATGCCAGTTAAGCCCATGACATTATTAGTAAAACTAAATTTTGGAAGAAAATTTAATCCGCGTTTTTAAATTAAACATAACTAACCATCATCATTTACAATATAACAGAAAATCTTTAGCCTGTCAATGTAAAGTCTAAGACCCCATCACATAATTCCTAAAGATTAACATAGGCATGATTGGCCTTAACCCAGCACTTATCCACGGTGTATCTGAGGACATGGAGGGCGTCCAAAGCGACCCCTTTGTATTGCTCATTTCCTCCTTGTCCTTGCAATTTACTCTTAAAATAATGTCCTGAGACATGACAGGGGAATAGGCTGGATGGATCATGCCATGTAGGTGGTGGATTGGCAGAATAGCTTGATGTTGCAGGTGTGCATGGCGTATGCAAGAGATTTGCAAATAATATTGGAAAAACAAAATTTTGTAGCTCACTTACATAGCAGAGTGTCATTGGAAAATAAAATTGTAATGCCCACTTCAGGAAAGTTAGTGCTGTTTTATAGAAGGTGATATAAATCTCTGGAAGGTGTTGGTAGATGTAAGTCTAAGATGTGGAGGGCATATTCCACTGATAAATCAAAATTGATTTATTATTAGTTTATCTAAAAATAAGTTATTATTAGAAATAATTGGCAACATACCCTAAGGGAGGGATGTTGCCTTTTATATTAGTGGTGGGGGACATAAGGGAGCTTGATAACTGGCCTGTGTCTGGGCTTCAGAAGTTAATCCTAATAGAGTAAAATTGGAAGAGTTAATTTCTCTGAGATAAGCTTTGAGAGGTTCAGACTACAGCATAAAAAATATGATAGTGTGCATTCCAAATCAAGGATTAATCCAAATTGATGCATTCAACCTTAGATAAATCCAATCTGTTAACTGCTGCCATAGTTTTATGAGAACCCGTCCTAATGAAAAAATTAATCAATTGAATATCTGAGGTAGTTTGGTGTTCTGGGGGTTTAATATGTTATATGCTACTTTAACAATAATCAATCTGACTTATCAGGATCATTAGGGGCTATATGAGGTTTTTAAAGGGTTGGGCAATTCCTTGATTAATGTAATTAATCAGGCCTTGGTTTGGATGAGCCCTAGATTCCTGCCATAGGCCCTAGACCAGATTACCTCCCTGAAAACCCTTAAATCAGTTTTACAAAGATAGAAGAGGAATAGGAGCGAAAGGTAGGATCCCAAGCCAAGTGATGTCATGGATTCTACTTATTAAGGTAAGACTGGGCTTCCAATTTGGGTTGATGATAACCCAGTGGGTAGCCCAGAATTCCAGTGGCTTTGCAGTCCTAATGACTTGTAGGAGGGACGACTTATGTTTCTTGTGAGGATAATAAATTTTGAGCAATGTACCAAAGGCCCTATAACAAACAAATGATTACATTGGGGGCAACCACAGGTCTTGGTAGGACAAGCCACCTAAGGTGCAGGAGGCAGAAAGAATGAACTCCTCCTGGGTTGTTGGTTGCTGGCCTTTGATATTGGACTCACAATCCTGTTTGCTTTTTGTAAAAGCAAAGATTTTTTGCTTCATTAGTTTTTTAATTCACCTAAAGGGTATTAAGTTCGCAAATAAAATTAATTTAGTTCAATTTAGACAACTGGTTAGATTGGTGATCACCTTGTGGTTTTTGGGGTTCAAAAAACTTCTGGGCGGATCTGGAGAAGATGTTGAAGCGGAAAATCAAATTACTTATCAAAAAAGGAATGGATTCCATTGAGGATTGTTGTTTTAAATTATCTGCAAATGAGGCAATTTCTCAGTTATCTAGAATGGGCGTTTATTGCCTATGAGCAGTGTATCAAACTTGGTGGGGTGAAAGACCTCATTTTTTCTGGATTGTGCTGAATCAGTGGTGGGTCAAAAGGATGCTTCAGGCGGACAACGAAGCTCTCCCATGCAAGCAGTTGCAATGCCTTTGGTTGACTAGATTGCAATGAACCAATGGTGAGTTTTCCAAACTAAATTTGTCAGATTGTGGTGGCCTTCTGTTTTAGTGTATTATGAAAAAAGATCACAAATATAATTTTTGAAGATCTCTACAATTATGGAATACTCAACTGGATCAATGGATCAGAGTGCCCACATATGAACATCAAGTCCAGTATGAAGATAGTGGCATGGTTCGGGTTTTGAAAAGATAATATTGGTAGATAGAATTCTGTGGAATCCTCTGAGAGAATTAAAACTATGTTTTGTTATTAAATAATTTTAAATGAAGATTGAATCAACAACCAATCAAAGGAGGGGTGTTTGTCTTTTGTACTTGGAAGTGGGGGAGGTAATTGGGGTAAGGACTAATAACTAGGATAGTCAATGCATTTTCTCTATTGATCCCTTGGGTTGGAATTGTGAATAGAAGCCTGATGCTGGTGTTTTGTCAGATAACTTTTTACAAGGTCATAGAAGCTCTGAAAATTGTACTTTAAGATTTGTGACATGGTGATTCGAATGACTAAACTTGAGCAGTATTTCTTAGACCATGTCTCTGCTATACCTAGCTTCCTGAAGAGTTGATTTCAGTAGTCATTTTAAACCTTAGATTAAAAGAAATTATGAACTTTGATCAGTACCCATAGTTTTAATATATCATCTTTTGTGACTTTATCCAGTTTTATTACTTGGTTAGACTTTTCCAAGTTTTAAGGCAACATTTTCTAGTTACAGTAGGGTTGAGAAATAAGAGGGTGGGGGTAATATGGGTCTGAGGGTCCTGCTCGTGGCCTCTGAGCTGAACTACCTCCTTATAGGCCCTTTATTTTTTTCAAAATAAAGAAGCAGAAAAGGGAGGTACAGTAGGAGGATCTTTGGGTTCTAGAGTTGTGACTCACCACTCACTAATAACATGGGACAAGTCACCCAGTTGTATCAAGGGCTCTTTATGCGCCTTTAGATCCCTTTTTGCATCTGTAAATGAACTCTCAATAGTCTAACCTGAAAGGTTGATTTTCCAGACTTACAAGGGCAGTAATCATTGCTCATCTAACACATAAGCCTGGTTCTGTTTTTGAAAAGGCTTACTGGAGGCTTGTACCTTTCTTGGGCATATGTGGAAATTGTTTACAATCTAGATAAAGGGGTTGAAATCTAGACTTACAATTACACTAACTATTTAAATCATTTATAAACCTCTTCCTGGTAACAATAAGGGTTACCTTTCCTATTTTCTAAAATTAAACTTTATAAATTCTAATATAATACTGTTTCCTGTACATCAATAGTCATATTATAAACCAATGAGACCATTAAGACATAGTTTACCAGCTCATGTTGGAACCTAGGCAACTTCCACACCTGATATTGAGCATTTGCCTACCCTTTTCAGAATTGTCACCAATCAGCATATGAAGTATATACAATGCTGACCATATCTAGTATTATGTAAAGCTAATTCCGGGTATATATGTAGACATGTATAGTTTGGCATAGCACTAGATGGAGGTGGATTATGACTGATATACTATAAAATGATAAATCCTTCAGCTTTGATGTTTCAGTCTTACTCTATATATAAGGTAGTTTATTGTTAACTCTTTAAACTCACCCCCCCAATTCAAGTAACCTACTTAAATCATAAAATTTTTTCCTTATTTATATCATAACTTGTGAACTTGTAACTAAATCAATAACTAAGTAACCATCAATGGTTTTTAAGTTATACCCTCTACAAAAAAGCGATTAGAAAAAATATAATGTTACCAATGTACGCCACTGAATTTAGTTCCCAACAATATTATTCTTTTTAGAGTGGTTCATATTTCCAAGGTCTTTTATATTTGTATACTTTAAAAATAAGGGATGAAATATTTATATTTTAAAATGATTTTGGAAAAGGGAAAGGTTTCAATTCGACCTTTGTGTATTATTTTGTATTTTTTCTGATTATTTGCACATTACTCTGAAACTACTGGACCAATTTAGATAATTTAATAAATTTAAATGATGCTTAAACTTAGACTTATTCCAATTTTTAGGATTGATCCAGTATCTTGTCAGTGGTATATTATTTGTAATAAAACTTATTGAAATTGATGGTAATCAATTATGAGTGTTATGAAGCGTGCTGGTAATATTATCAAGACTGGCCTGGAACTCTAGATGGATGAACCCCCAGTGTTCCAGCCAGAATACCTTATGCAAAGCCTTCCTTGTCAATAGATGGAAAATTAGAAGGTCAACCATGAGGAATAACCAGGGATATCCAGAATTGGGACATTGCCATAAACTTACTTAATGAAAATCTAAACTTTACAGTACAAATTTTCAGATATTTTAATAATTTTGCTCAAAACTAAATGGCAATAAGGTATAGTAATGGAGTGACAGTGGAACCTGTCAAGTATTACAGCTTAAATTCTCGCACCATGTGGAATTGAGGCGAAGCACACTGCCACTGAATACATCACACAATTCAACTTTGGCATATTGTTGACCCAAATTGTTTTTGATACTAACTCAGATCTAACATGATTGGGAGAATTGCAACATATTTTTGATACAGATACTCAATCCAACGCAACTGCACTTGGTGCAATGATGACATCTCCAGCAGTTGGAAGGTTGCGCCCATGGCCAGGACACATATGGCCAGCTCCATTGGGCGGGGAAATTATTGGCCATGCCTGTACCTGTTGGAGATGAGCTCAGATGCAAATTTTTGGGGGAAACCATGAAGAAAAAGAGATTTTTTGCCTGAAACCAACTTAGGGCCCTTAATCTCAGTGGAATGCATACTTGACCTCCTCAGCGGAATTTGACTTGACTTTCCCAACAGAATGAAATCCATGGATACCCCCTCTTGGGGACATGCGCCAGCCTTCTCCAAGAATTGATGGCTTCTGCCCTCCGCCACCTCCTGCCATAACTCCCAAAACCTTACCCACCAACTCTTTTGTAGTAAACGCATGTGTATTAGGCGCGATCTGCAGGAAATATGCTGTTATCCAATTCTTATCTAGCACATTGGCTAATTCACCCAGGGCAATAAGAGTAACGACCACTGGCTTTCACGTTTTTTGGTTTGGAATGGGAATTTCTCCCAGTCCAGCTACAGGGTTCTTCCCCAGGGCTTACATTACACTTTCCTGTTTTAGATGTGGAGCACCACCACCAGGATCTTGGGCCAATGCAACATCTGTGTGCATCTTGGGAAGCTTGATTACCAGAATGGAGGCTGCCTTCTGGGGGACGAGGAGAGCCAGGGTTGCGCCTGTCAGTGAGACGGCATATGAAGTTTAGACTGCCCTGCCAGTCAGGATGTAAAAGTACCCAAAAAGCAAGCCAGAATGCCATATGAATTACTGCTCAAATGATGTTATATTGTGCGGGGAGATGTTACAAGTGAGCGCCGGTTGTTGCAAAAATAAAAAGAAACTTGCTAATGAACAAAGCTGTAGAAACTCCATACCAGTGGGCCTTGCTGCAGCGAATTTAAAAATAGGAATAGCTGTTCTGGGATACTCCATAGGAGAGTTTGGAACAAAAACAGAGGTGAGGGGGCAGATTCTTGCATAAGGTGAAGATAGATGAGCCCATAGGATTCCGATATTCAGCTGGCAGATGGCTTTAACAATTTGGTTGGATTTTCATAAGTACTTTACTCAATATTACCAGTTGGCTACAGAGGGACCTATTGTTACTATCATGACTGGTATTTCTCAGCCCATGTAGGGCCCAACATTTACAGGGTTAATGCCATAGGGAGCTCAGCAAGAAAAATTTATAAATAAAATCAAAAAACTGGGAACTTTGGGAAATTTTTAATGAATAGTAAATTTAAGAAAATTGACTGTCAATTTCCTCGGTGTGTTATGAATACCTTAATTAGATGGTCAATTTGGGGATGACTTATTAAAGCACAGGAAAAAGCCCTCAAGATTTGGCCTAACCAGGAGAACTTTAGAGGGAGGGGAAAAGCAAACTTAATCTTAACTAAATTCAAAGAATTTTGTGGTGATCCAAATCACTGTCAGTTTGACCTTGGATGACTGACTCACAGTTTCACTACATTTTTAATGGTTAGCGTGATGGCACCTTGCCCACAGGCAATAGGAATCTCCCAAGGCCACCCTAAGTAAGGGCGGTCCCAAATGGTCAGAAACAGGTTCAGGATTCCCAAACCAACCGCACCTGGTCGCTTTTGCATATGTTTGACCAAATGAGATGCATTGGATGATAATCCTGATTTTTGAGGGTAGGGTTTTTGAAATTGGCGACATTTGACAATGGAGGTACATGCCCGTCAAGTTTTGTCCCCAATGGTTTTAAGGGGAGCTCTGATATACTAACAACATTGCCCAATGGCCCAATGCCTTTGGCGTTCTTAATCAAAGAATTATCACTAGACACATTTCAATTAAGAGGTATGCACCCATCGGGCTTTTTCCCTAAAGGGTTTGAAGCAGGTTTTAAAACGTCAATATTTCCCTATGGCCTGATGCCACTGGAGAGTTTGGCCAAGGCTCTGACACTTGATTATGCATTGCCTCAATGTGCAAGCCTATTGGGCTTTATTACCGAAGATTTACAGCTTTTGAACCTTGATTTTGAGGGCTTGTTGCCAATAACTTCATAAGAACTTTTTAGACCATGGGGTGGCGATTTCTAATAATTTTGGTGCAAATTCCCTCAATTCGCCTTACTAATTGAGCAGAGGGAAATTTGGGAACAGATGGAGGAATCTCTAGAGGGAGGTCTGTTACCCATCACTCGTCTACCACATGAACAAGATCAATATATGATGTGAGAGAGAAAGCTGCCCTCTTTGAACCATTTTTGATGGTATTGGGAACACCGCTTGGTCTATACATATGGGACGCTCCCTGGACTTACATTGCCCTTCCCTTTTGCCAAAGGAGGGCGCACCGCCAGGGAACTGCATGAGAGTCACATTTTTGTGGGCCTTTGGCAGCTTAATCGCCATCAAAGTTGCGACTTTTGGGGAGGGCAGAAAATTAGGGTGGGTGGCGGGAAAGCCTCGACCAGCTCCAGGAAGTTTGTGCAAGCTTGGGCCCTGACCCAACTATTCTTGTAGGCTGGATAGCCCTTCCTATCAATGATATAATGAGCTGACTTCAAAGATCTGAATGATGCTAAAATGCTCTCCACTTCTGCCTCTTCTGCACCCTTAACCACTATTACCTCGGGAACTGAGGATGTAGGAATCCAGACTTGTTGTGCTTACTGGTGCTAAGCCTTTGGATCCCACAAAGAGTTTAATAAAACTTTGGTGTTTTATGGATTTTATTAATAGCGCGGGGGTAAATGATAAGTGATCCTTCCTGATATTTGATGATTAGTTTTTTACTCATTTGAGTGTTGTAGGGAATTTTTGATAGTTTCAGAATGGCTGCGATGCATTCTGAATTAGAAAATATGTGAAATTCTCCATTCAGATCGTGGGAGAGATGAGTTACTGTTTAGGAAAAAGAAATTTGGGGTTTTGTGGCAGGATGTGCCCATGTGGCAAAGTTTTGATGTAACGCAACCAATCACCACAAGAGAAATTACTTTCACCTTATGGACCTCAACCACGCCTATAAAAGGGGGTGGCTTTCGCAAAGGTGTTGTAAAGGACTTGGTGATGGTTGGGGGGAGTACATTCGGCTGGTTGCCCTGAAGTCTGTCGTGGAATCAATGAAATCCAATCATTCAATTTTACAGTTAGTGCCAGGGAAGGTTTCATACTGAGGTTACCAAAATTAAAGGGGTTCTGCCGAGAATCGGCCAGAGTCTATTGGCCAGTATTTCTGAGATTTTCAATATGATTAAAGTTGCATTTTGAGTTATCAGAAACTTGTAAATGGCTGACGGTTCATTGTTTTGGCTGAATTCGACCCAAGACATTCTTCCTTTGCAGCTGAGAGGGCAAATGTCTGACATCACCCCCTCAAGAATGGTGGGGGGAGAATAAAGCTGAAGGAAGCGTCCATGTACTCAGTTGATAGTGATTCCAGTAGCTAGCGATTTTACTGAGTACTCATTACCTCTTTTTTAGGTAATGGTAATTGGACTTTTCCAAATAGAACCAAGATTACCGCTTCTAGGAGTGATGTGGTTATGGTAGTATAATACCATGTCAGATACTTGGATTTTAGGTTGGGGAGTATTGAGCACATTGGCTGCCTGCCCTTCTTTTGTCACCGTTTTTGCTAAATTAGACATTGCCTCTGATTGGAGCTGGATGATGCGTTTAGTCAATCGTCTCATAACTCTCTCAGGCTCCTCAACTCTAGAGGATAATACATCCTTAATTAGGAGAGCATGTATTCCTGGTTCTCGCCCATTCAATACATGTAATGGGGTCATTTTCAATACCCGGTGATAACTAATCTGTTAGGCCATGAGGGCACTGGGTAAGTATTGATCCCAGTGAAGTGGATTGGAAGAGCCATTTTTTGTAGAATGGATACCAGGGTAACATTTGCTCTCTTCACATTTTCATTGGTAAAGGGATTGTAGGGAGATGAGAATAGTTGTTGTGCTCTCATAGAGGTGGTAGGATTTATACTACTCTGAAGGTGAAGTTCTTCCCATTATCACAGAGTAGTACTTGGGACAGCCATGTCGAGAGAAAATGTTTTGATGTAAAAAGGTGGCTGTGGCCTTGGCTGTTTGGGCAGGAAGAGCCACAGCTTCTACCCGTTTAGTGAGATGATTGATAGCTACTAGTATAAGTTTGTTCCCACTAGTTTTCTGAGGAAGGGGACCTACTACATCTAAACTGATGGTGTGGAAAGGTTGTTGGGGCGTAGTGAGTTGATAATGATATAAGTCTTGAAAGTGGATTACTTCTTACACGTTAGGCAAGCTTCAAAACATCAACAATCGTTTCTATCATTCCATCCCAACAGTACCTATCCTTAATCTATCCATATGTTTTCTGCCCCTCCATAACCTAGGGTGGATTGAGCTTCTAGGATAGTGGGTACACTTTATGAGAGCCAAAAGTAAGGCAGCCAATTTGCACCCACTTGTTTATACAACTTCCCATCCTCCACTTTTGTGTTGTAGAACTTCCAGGATAACATCTTATTTATGGGCTCAACCTCATCCTCTCATTCATTTGTTGTCATTAATAGATCATGCAGCCTGGGGGTGGAAGGCGAGTTGGTAGGGCATATGGCTACCGACCTGAAGGTTGCGGGTTCAATTCCCACCCTTTGCACTTCGATTGGGGTGCCAGCCAAAGGAAGCTATTGGCAGTTAGTAGGTCCAATAACACGATAACCTTACCCATGATGTAACCAGAAAAATTTGAGTCCTTATCTGGAGGTGGAAAAACTTTTTTTGACGGAGTTGACCCTGTTCAGGTTTCATGTCATTTCTTTCTTTCATTTCTTTCTTTTGGTAATTCCTGTCCCCTGATCAGCTTGCCTCGGTTATGTAAATAGATCATGCAGCCTCTGCCTCACTGTTATCCAAATGAAGGACTTGCAGCCTTGTCAACCCATCAACATTTAAGTGACGTATCCCAGAATGGTTAATCTTCATATCATAAGGCTGGAGCTTTAGAGCCCAACAAGGTAACTGGTCAGTAGGGTCCTTTATGTTTTTTAACCATTTTAATGAGGCGTGGTCTGTAACCACAGTGAAGGCGGTTCCATATAAAAAAGGGTGGTAATGCTTCACAGCTTACAGAACAGCGAGGCACTCCTTCAGTTACACTATAATTGCATTCCGTTTTTGAAAGCATCTTACTGAAATAGGATACTGGATGATCTACACCATTTTCATCTAAGTGGGCTAATATGGCCCCAATGGCATAATCTGAAGCGTCGGTAAACAGGATAAAAGGTTTATTGTAGTATGGGTGTCTTAGGATACTACGTTGTTGTAACAGTTGTTTCAACGTCTTACAGCGACCTTCTGTTCAGCACCTAATAGAAAGGGGTGTTAGTCAATAAATGAATGAGTGATTCGCTGAGCTGTGCGAATTTGGGGATAAATTGATGGTAGTACCAATCACTACTAGAAATAACTGAATGTCCCGTAGATTCTTAGGAGAGGCATCCTAAAAATTGCTTCAACCTTATCCAACATGAATTGGATTCCCTTCAGGAAATGGAGTGTCCAATGAAATCCAATTTCTTTTGAGAGAAGGTACATTTTGAAGGCTTCAACTTGATATTCGACTTGCATAATCTTTGAAACACCTCCTTCAGATGATCAAGATGTTCGTTGAAGGTTTTTGAGAACACTGTGATATCATCAAGATCTACGATGACACAGGTTAACTTCAGGTCCCGCAAAATATGGTCCATCGCCCACTGAAAAGATGTAGGTGAATTATGCAACCCTTGCGGTAATTGGGTTGGTTGGAAGAGACCCTCACTACAAACGAGAGCACATTTCTCTGATCTTCAGGGGTAAGGTCTATTTTCCAATAGCTGCTAGCCAAGTCCATGGCGGAGAAGTTAGGGCCAGGGCGTCATCAATGCGGTGGATTTGATAACTATCCTTTTTTTTGTGAGATTATTCATTTTTTGATAGTCCATAACTATCTGATGACCTCCATGTTTCTTTTTTAAATCAACAGAGGGGAATACCAAGGGCTTTGTGAAAGTACTAACTTCTCATCTAGAAATTTCTGGAGCTCCATCCTCATTTTTTTTCCGCCTTCAACTTATGGTAAGGTTTTGACTGAATATGGCAGGCGTCACTTACATCGATGGAGTGACACCAGCCTCTCATGTGACTATAGTCATGGTCAAATTAAAAATATATCGCTATATTCGTCTAATAAATTATAATTTTTTTCCAATTCAATTGGGGTTAACTCATCCAAAATATGGACATTAGTTAGAGTGCACACCAGGTTATCCGTAGGAAAACCCAAATCCGCCATAAAGCCAATGGAGTGATACGTTCAATATCTTCTACTGGAAGTAGGAAGCCTCGGCCAATCTCCTAGTGTTATTGAATGATCATGTCTTTTCCAGTGAGGTGCCCAGAAAAAGGGTAATAGGCCTCTGGTAGGCTGAATCTAGTATCCCAGGCAATGCCCTAGGTTCCAACGGGCTAACGCTCCCATGACTTATGATATGCAACAAGCAGTGGTGTGGTATTTGGATCGTGATTTTAGTGTCAACCACACGTTTTTCACTAGGCTTAATTAATACCTCATGCTTTTCTTTCTAATAACAATCGCTTTAGTTATCTACGATTCAATTCAAACAGCAAATTTGGATAATCACACACAGGAAAGATGGGCGACTTTAATAACAAAATTAATACAACATGGGCAAGCGTCGTGGCAAGCGGTGCACTTGATGGTGCAACTAAGGGCAAGAAACGCCCTGGAGGGGGACCAGGAATCTAAGCCATAAAATAAATTGCAAACTCAGACACCGTCTGGGTTTATGGTATTTACTGTAAGGCACGTGCAATACATGTACATTCAATTCAGCCAACCTTTGTCAAAGGTGGAACCTGGGATCAGACTCTTCCTTGGTGATGAGTCACCGACCCTGTGGGAGAAAACATGTGAGGCACAGCCCTCACTTTTCCCTCACACGGTGTACATAGCCACTAACAACATGGGCCATGGCTGGATTAATATTGGTTTTGAAACAGTCAATGAAGTTAATGCCACAGCAAAAATCTGCGTGGAAATTGCCCTCCCTGAGGGCAAAAAAATTGTGCGCACCATGTGCACCAGATGGAACAAAGCAAAAACTTTGTTCATCTCCTTTGACTCGCTCCCTACCAACCTTCCTCGTAAGGTAATCAAGGAGGAGCTCCACAAAGGTCTCATGGCCTACGGAGAAATCAAACAACTTGAATTACAGCGATTTTTCTTAATGCCCGACCTGTTCACGGGAAAAGCTAATGCTGTAATCAACCCCCTCCCAGAAGTGGAAGAGGATTTATCCAGAATTACCCGCGAAGCAGAATTTCACTTCGCAGATGGGGGCCAGTCAGCTGCATTCTGAGTTACACCGGAATGCGCACCACCCATTTGCAACCATTGTGGCTCACTGGGCCACAAGGAACATGCATGCCCTATAAAAGAGGGCTTAATGGAAAATGATTTTTGTGAGGAAGCAATGGACGAAGATAATGAAAACTTCACCAAAATGACTGATGGCCACTACCCATTCCGCTGGGGTGAAGATGGACTATACTTCATCGTGGACCCAGTTACAAGTAAACAGCGTAAAGCAGAACAAAAAGCCCACAAGAGAGCAGCGGCTGAAGCGGCGGCACACGCGGAATCCGCCATTAACCACGGACAAATTTGGGAGGATATTTCAGATATTCACCAAACCAACCAATCAGAAATATATCCAGGTCAAAAATTTTCACAGTAACCAGACTGTGCCACAAAGCGTCATCAGTCATGCACATACTGAGAAACAATGCAACCGCAATTTGGGTGAAAATGCGGTGCACAATGCAACAAAGTTGAACCTCAAAAATATAAAATCCAATCAACAACTTTCATCAAATCAACATGAGACCTGTGCAGGAAAAGTTGATGCAAATGCAAAAAACCGCAATTCCCTTGAATTATTGGGTCAGATAAAGGGAACCAACAATGGCAGTGAAAGAGTTGGAGTACAGATGCGGAGCATGGCCAAAATGAGCCGCAGTGGGATAGGACCAGAGGGTCCTCCCAACTGCTCCTGAGGCGCCGCGGTCACCTCAGTGTCAATAGGGACATTAAACATCGCAGGAGCCAGGGCTCATATGTCCCAAGCCAAAAAGCTGGCATTCCTGCGAAAACCTCTTGTAAACATCTTGGCCATCCAAGAAACCCACTGCCTACAAGGGGAAGAAGAATCCTGGTCAACCAGGGTCGCACCATCACAATCAGTATGGACGTCTCACTGTGGGGTGATAGTCCAAAACAACAAAAAATTTAGAATTACAAATTCATCATCACACTTGCACAGTTGAGTCCTGGTAGCAACAATCACATGCCAAGATGAAATAATTTTGTTAGCATGTATCTATGCACCATGCACTGCAACTGAGAGAAAACAATTTTTTGAAAAAATTTCTACTCTCACCCTCCCACCAGATATCATCATGTTAGGCGATCTCAACTGCTGGGATAACCCCAATACAGATCGATGGCCTAATCCCAGGGGATACCCACCTGGACACATTGAATATCGCTAATGAAGGCATCTCTTGGCTTACAGGATGCTCTTCCCCCCAATTCATCAATCCTTCCTCACATGATGAGACCCAACATATGCGAGGGACTACTCATATCAATGAATCGTATTGACCACTTCCTCATCCCACAATCCCACCACTCAAGAATCTCCAAATTTACAACAAAAAAGATCAAATTTTTTCTGATCACCGATTAGTTACAGTGCAGTTAGCGCCAACCCAATCCCACACACATGTGTCGCCTTGGAGAAAGCTTCACCCAGAAAATATAAAATTGCCTGAGATATCTGACTGGGTTGAAAACAAGGCTACAAACCCAGAATTCACAGCCCCATTCACTTTGGATCCCATTGGAACATGGGAAAATTTAAAAAATTATTAATCAATAAAACCTGACATATTGCATCATGCAAGTACACCGCGGACATAGCCACAATCAAGCGTACCTTGGCAGAACTAGACCACCTGGAAATAAATACTCCAAGATCTGGCTATAGCCCTAATTGAGGACGCAAATGGGCTGAAATTTCAGCCTGACTTAACAATCTCATCTCCAAACACCAACACAGAATCAATGTATTGAACAAAGGTAAGTTCATAAAGGAAGGTGAAACCTGTTTGACATACTTTTTCTGCCAATTCCACTCCCGCAGAAACCAGCCCACATGCACACAGGTCCGCAAGACCAACGGCACCATGGCAACTGACCCTGATGAGGTCAAGGTGGAAGTACACCGCTATTACACCGAATTATATCGCGATATGCCAACAGTTCCACAAAAAAATGAAAAAATTTATTCAAACTGCCAAGATACAAAGTACACCACCAAATTACAATATACTATCCCTTATTACACGGGAGGAGCTTTGGGAAACAATTCGCGGTGCACCACGTAGGAAATGCCCAGGGCCTGATGGGATACCCTACGAATCTTACAAAAAATATTTTCAAAAAATCGCCCCCTCCTATTGGCGTCAATGAACCATAGTTTGTTGGAAACACGGCTATAACCAGGAGGCCATGAATCCTACGTTATAACCTTGTATAAAAAGGGTGACAAGTTGGACCTGGCCAACAGGTGCCCAATTGCTCTCTCCAACACTGACACAAAAATTCTAGCAGCTAGATTAGGCGCAATTGCATCTGACGTCCTATCACCCAACCAGTTTGGGTTTATACCAGGGCGTTCAATTTGGAACAACATACACCCTGTTGCAAACATTTGCCAATCCAAAGCAACTGGTGCCCTGGTCTTATTGGATCAGGAAAAGGCGTATGACCGTATTAGCTGGCCATACCTAAAAGAATGTCTACATGCCTTCAAACTCCCACCAAGATTCATAAAATGGGCGATGCTCCTAACAGAATCTGCAACCATGGCTGTATGCGGCCCTGGATTCCTAACAAACAGTATCAAACCACACAGAGGGCTCAAACAATGGGATCCCCTCATCCCACTGCTATACAATTTCAGCTTTGACCCGCTCCTCCGAGTAACTGACTCACGTCTCATGGGGATAACCGCACAAGGACAACCAACAGTCAAGATACTGGCCTTTGCAGATGACTGCGTAGCAGGTATAGCAAACAATGAAGATGCCTGACATCTGGAACACACTATAGAGGAATACTCCAAGGTAAGCAATGCATCGCTCAACAAAAGGAAGACAGAAATCATCCTCTTTGGCAAATACACAAACAATTGGGCCACAACATCAGAACCTCACACCAACACTCGAATAAAAAACCCAATTTTTTTTACCCTTTGCAACACCTCCCACCACCACTCCTGTCTGACACCTTGAAATCTGGCTAGAATCAGGAGATATGCTAATGAGACAATGGAAAGTAACCTTTTACAACGGGTATCCAAACGCGTAGCCTCCCTCAAGGGGAGAACCCCAGAACTAACAGGACGAGTTACAGTTTCTAACTCGCTCATCCTCCCAATACTGTGGTACCAGGCCCATGCGATAGCCTTCTCACCTACCTTTATAACCACAATTCGCGCGCTTATCCAGGGCTGGCTGTGGCCTGGCTCTCACCCTCCTATACGGATGGAAACACTATTTGGACCACGCTCAAGTGGAGGCATGGTACTAATAGACTTTGAGAGCCATGCCAATCACATCCTAGGTACCTGGATAAAGGAAATCCTTGCTCCAGACCTCCCGCAACAACATTGGTCTAGAGCAGCAAGGACTAACTTTGCACAGGCGCTCAAATTAACCAACCCAAATAGTCCACCCAGACTACTTTCATACCTTGCCAAGCACCCTATTGCAACAGGTCCGCATGGAACCTCCCCTCATTTCAAACATATCCTCCAAACTATCCGCCATATGGGATGGACCATAGAGAACATGGGTACTATACAGGGAAGGGGATGACCCAGATCCCAATTCAAATTAAGAAACCTAGAAAACCACCCCCAGAGGGATATGCTCTCAACAACCTCAAGAATAGCTAGGATAGAATACCTAGATATGCTGGACATTCCCTATGATTTAACCACACAGAAAGCAGTGTGGAAATTGACACACCACCCACTCCTACAGCCAAGGATAAGAGAAAACGCCTGGCGCTGTTTGAAATGGACCTATAGGACGACGGACCGCTCCAACTCCCTCTACAAAACATGTGCAGTATGTGGAGGGGAGGGATCCCTACATCACCGCCTAGAAGCATGCCCCCCAACCAAAGCTATATGGCAGGAAGTCGCACGCCTGCTCAAGATTCAAAACAAACAGGAATTCTCGATATCAAAAAGTATCTTTGTGCTCCAGATCGAGTCACCAATCCCATCTACCCTCCGCTCCTTAATAATACCCATTGCAATGTGGACAATACACACAATTGCTTTAGATACATTCAAGGGCACGGTCCCAACCATTCATGGGATTATTAACAGATTCCATGTCCACTTACTAGAGCACTTCCAAGCCTGGCTCTATGGATACATGAGACCAAGACAAAAAGCGCTCATAGAATCATGGTTCCCACTCTGGTTCTTCCACACAGACCCTTTCCTTCACACCTGCTCCATAGCAGGGGAAACCCCCTCGGAGTAGTGCACCAACCCCCCATACCTGGCAGTCCCGCTGGCAACAGGGGTAACTTGATTATCCTGGGGTGCCCATTTTTATATTTGTTAGTTATTCTCTTAGTTTCACATATATTTGGTAATGTCTGTCCCCTGGTCAGCTTACCTCGGTTAAATAAAATTAATTAATACCTCATCTGCAGAATAGAAAGAAATGCCATCCCTCACATACACTGAGTAGGGCAATTTCTTAATGTTATGTCTGGAGGTAGAATAAGGTAAAGTCATAATGGAAAAGGGATATACAATCAGGAAAGCATATTCGTGATTGCTGGGTTCTTTGTTAGATAAGACCAACATGACTTCATAGCTTAGTAACGAGAGGTATCCTTGCTTCATGTTTATTATTCCCTCATACTCGACCAAAAACTGAGTGCCAATGAGCATATCGTATGTATAGTTGTCCAAAGCCACAGCAGGGGCTGATAAGATAAGCTTCCCAATGCAAATGGTAAGGGAAGAGTATTCCCTGATAGCATGGATATTATTAGGGCCTGCAGTTCCAAATTTTTGTAATATACTCCAAGTTGAGCGCTAGCTTTATCTTCTTGATAAGCTTAGTGGAGATCACATTAACGGGGGAGCCAGTGTCCAGGATAGCCAGAATTTGGATTTTTTTTGTATAACTACTTCCACTGTTGTGAGGGTTCCGCCAAAGTTAGATGCCAAAACTAAGATCTTCTTGAGCCAAAAAATGGAGGTTAATTTGTGAGCAGTCTCAAGATATTTATCCACGATGGTTTTCATGGGCTGGACTCACTGAAGAGGTCAAATCAAGATAACTAAGAATTTATCACCATCGCTGGAAGTATCAATGACTTTGGGCTAACCTAAAATTTGGCTGAGGTACGTTCCCTCAGGTATGGTGGTACAGTCTACTGCTCAAGCGTTTTAATGATCAGGAACCTTGACTTCCGCAGGTACTCCTAAAACATAGTATCCAACGTCATCGTAAACCCCCTCAGGTTCCTCCCCAGGAGTATTCTCAACATTGGCCAAAGGCGCAATGGAAGTGAGTGAGATGGCTGCAGAATATTGGGTATTTTTAGGAGATGCACTTTCCAGATTGGCTTGAAGAGAAGGCACAGAGACGTTAGGGAGTTTGTGCGGGCATACATGTGTTACGACTTCACAGGACTTTGATTTGTTAAAAGGAGTGATAACCTTTTTAAGTGCACTGAAGGAGCAGGTTTAGCAGGGAGGATAGGCACAGGTGGCCTCACTCCCAATTGTTCAACAGGAGGATGCTCCTCGATGTATAGAGCCAAAGTTGTCCTCTTCTTTTCATGTGTTGTGGAACATACATGAAGTTAGGCCACATTTAACAAAGCTTCCTTGATGTCGCAGATATTTGTAAAGTAGCATTTCACAGAGATGATATGCTAGCTAGAGAGGGTTGAGAAGTTAACCCTGATAACAGGGCAGTGATAGCATCATCAAGTGTGAGCAGGTTGGAGGCGAACAACCTTTGCGCAGTGAGGTAAAAACGTTCATCAAAGTTAATAAGTGATTCACCCTCATATAAGCTAAGGCGCATAAAGGCCTGCTTTTCCCAACGTAGACACTGTTTTGACCCAAATTCATCCTAAAACCCTCCTTCACTTCTACTCAGGTGTACCTAGGGTTCAGGTTGGGTACAATCATCTCTTGTGCTAAGTGGCTTAAACAAGGAAGGATATGTTGGACTTTTTGCTTGTCTGAGGCACCATCCATAGCCGCTTCATAAACATATAATAAGGGCAATGCTCCTTTAAACCGGGGTGAACTTGTCCTCAATATGGAGTTTTTAGGGCACTGTTTAAGCTCCTCAAGTTGGGACAAAATTCTTGTTAGTTGCTTTTCAACAGCAACTAGGTTTGGTGTACAGGGGACCCCTGTAGTGAGCACCATTTTGTGGTAATCCAGCCTTGTTGTTCTCTCTGGTGCTACGCTGCTGGAACCCACAAAGAATTTAATAAAGTTTTAATAATAAGCACTAATAAAATTTGGGTATTTTTATGAATTTATAAAAAGTGCAGAGTATATGATAAGCGATCCCTTCCTGATATTTGATGATTAGTTTTTATACTCATTTTTAGGGTTGTAAGGAATTTTTGATAGTTTCAGAATGGCTGCGATGCATTCTGAATTAGGAAATATGTAAAATTCTCATATCAGATCGTGGAAGAAATGAGTTACTGTTTAGGAACTCGAAATTTGGTGTTTTGGTAAAGGATGTATTATGTGGTAAAGTTTTG
The DNA here is from genome assembly GCA_022478985.1 of Massospora cicadina. NCBI lineage: Eukaryota > Fungi > Entomophthoromycota > Entomophthoromycetes > Entomophthorales > Entomophthoraceae > Massospora > Massospora cicadina. Next base: position 114,301 of record JAKSZP010006599.1, on the reverse strand, counting down.
ATGTAACGCAACCAATCATCACTAGATAAATTACTTTCACCTTATGGACCTCCACCACGCCTATAAAAGGGGGTGGCTTTTGCATAGGTGTTGTGAATGACTTGATGATGGTTGGGGGGTATTTTCTACTGGTTTCCCCAAAGTCCGTTGTGCAATCAGTGAGATCCAATCATTCAATTTTAAAGTTAGTTCCTAAAGTAGGTTTAAAACTGAAGTTACCCTGATTAATGGGGTTCCACCAAGTCGGCCAGGGTCTTTTGGCTGATACCCCTGAGATATTCAATATCATTAAAATCACATTTTGAGTTATCAGAAACTTGTAAATGGCTGACAGCTCCTCATTTCAACTGAATTTGACCTAATTAAAACTTCCTCTGCAGCTGAGAGGGCAAATGTCTGACAGAGGGTATTGACCCCTTGAACGGGTACAACTGAGATACATGGAATACTGGATTTTGCTTCCAGTGAGGTGTCAATTTCAACCAGAAAACGCCATTACCTAATTCTTTCTCTACCAAGTTTGGATCTGAACGCTTACTTGCAAACTTTTAAGAAGGCACCTGCATCATCAAATGATTCATATTGAGAATGACATATGAACCCAACACAATTTCATTTTCCAGGAGCTGTTTCCAATCTGAAACTATTTGTAGTCAATTATAGCCATAGTAAGATGCTCCTGAACCAAGGATTGTGTGGACTAAACGTGCTCAGCATGATCCGCAGTTTCTGGGACCTTTGGGTGCAAGCATGAACCAACTGAAAATGAGGGTTGTACCCAAAGTTTGCTTCATATGGAGAAACCCCTGTGAATGCATGCATTCCATTATTATAGGAAAACAGAGTGAAGGGAAGGTCATTAGCCCAGATATCCTGAATTGCTGAAGCATAGCAGCGCAAGTACTGTTCCAGGATATGATTAACCTACTCAGTTTGACCATTGGACTGGGAATGATATGCCATGGAATGACAGAGTGTTAAATTTCATGATTTATTGAAGCTCATTCCAGAACTGCGCCATAAACTGGGGCCCATGGTCGCTGACATCTTCTATGGGAGAACGAACATAGAAAGCACATGGCGCACAAAAAACTGGGCAGTTTCCTTGGAAGCGATAGTGGAAAAGCAGGGAATGAATAGAGATAATTTTATAAAGCAATCAAGCACCACCATCACTGCGGTGAACCCATTAGACCAGGGAAGTTCAACAATAAAATCCACGGACGCTAATGTCCATGGACTCTCTGCCTGTTGTAAGGGGTGAAAGAATACATTTCTTCCTGACCGATCTGATTTGTCCCATATACAAGTTACACACTCTGCAATCCTGGCCATAACATCCTTCGACAAACCAGCCCAATTTTAGTACAATTGATTTAGTTATACACTCCTCATTACCAGGATGTACAATTGTGGGGGTTCTTGATGAGCCTGAAACACTTCAGCTCAAAGAAGGGGAGAACCCAAACCCGTGACATAAAATGAATGAGGCCCTAGGCCAAGAAATATAGGGAAGGTTTTGAAGCTGGGAGTTACAACCGCTCTAGAAGGTCCATACTTTCTGCACAGGCCATTTTGACTGCTAAGTCCCATGAAATAAGAGTCGCATCAGGAACTAATTCCACAGTTGAGACCACAAGATGTACAATTGATAAAATTTTAGTGAAGGAAATTACTGTGACCAGATCCGCCTCATCAGATTATAAGGGCAATGTGCAGGGTTACAACTTAAGAAATTCAGGAAGTACATTTAACGCTCCCTAAAAAACTCATACTTGAAGTTGAAACTACAAAAATTCTGGTAGGATTAAGCCTGCCCATGTGCCAACTTCTGAGGCTTGCAAAAATAAAGGAGATCTTGGTGATATGTGCGCACTGTTAGCTCATGCTGAACACCTTGTAAAAGATACCGCCAATGGGTCTAGGACCATGCCATGGCTGCCAACTCAATATCGTAGATGGCCCAAGGCTGTTCAATGGGAGAAAAATTGCAGTAAAAATAAGCAACTGGATGTTCCAACCCATCGTGCTCCTGAAGCTAAACAGCCCCTACTGCAACAAATGAGGCATCACATGCTCTGACGTAGGGTTTGGAGGGGTCCACGTGTTTTAAGATGGGGGTGATAAGAACACTTCTTTGATTGACTCAAATTCCTGCTGGCACTCAGGCGTCCAACAAAAGGGAACATTCTTACTTGTGAGCGGATGGAGTGGGGCGGCTAACTGGGATAGGGATGAGGAAGAATTTCTTTAAGAAAATGATAGTGCTCAAAAAGCTTTATAATTGCTTTTAGGTCATTTGAATTAGACATTCGCAGGCGGCATCCAACTTGGTGGGGGAATGGCGTACCCATACTTTAAGAAGAGGTTGCCCAAAAAAGTGACCTTCTCTTCGTAAAACTCGCATAGAGAGGGCTTGACAAACAGACTCGCATTGTGTAAGGCAGCCACTACCACTTCCAAGTCCTTTGTGTGTTGTTTGGGAGTCAGGAAGTGTACCAAGATATTGTCAATGTATGTAACCATGCAGGTGATTTGGAGGTCACCTAGAACACTATAGATCATTCTATGGAACGTGGAAGGAGCTTTTTTAGCCCAAAAGGCATCACTCGAAATTTGGAAGATGACCCTTTTTGTTCAGATAGCAGTAAGTCATTCCTAGACTTACACCACCTAAATCTGATTAAAGGCATTAAAAATATTGAGTTTGAGAACGCATGCGATCTGCAATCTCTTGGCCAATTGTCTGCTCTGAAAAATGGGCAGGGGTCATGGACTGTGATTTTATTTAGGTAACCATAATCTACGCAGGGGCAAAGGGAACTATCTGCCTTCTTGGAAAAGATGATGGATGAAGCAACTGGGGACGTTTCTTTGAACAACCACTTTTTTTTATGCATATCATCCAACCATGAATTGAGAGCAGCCTCCTCTTCCTTTATATGCGGGTTTAAAGGGCACTTATATTCACAACCTGAACCATCGTCTTAACCCCAAATCAAAATTTGTATGTGGGGGAAGGGTATCCGCCTTCTTAGAGCTGAAAATACTTTGATATCCCGTCAATGCTTCTGGGAAATCTGATGGGAGGCCCGCAGGGGAAACAAGGGAAGTAATCAAACTATGACCCTGTGTTTTTATAAGTGCATCTGTCAGGTGAACAGCAAGTAAGAATTAGACTGGCCTGCCAGCCCAGATGCCAGAGCATCTGAACAGCAAACCAGAATGCCCGGGCACTGCTGCTGATATGACGAATATGGAACCAGAAAGGAGTTTCACCAATATCTGCCATTGAGCCAGAATTTCATATAGGCACAAAATAAAGTAACAGATGCACACAGCCGTTAACCCTGAGGGGTACGAGAACGTTGGCAGATAAGGCAGCTTAATTTTTAACATATAAAAACTAATTTATGGGAAATAATTTTAATAGTGATTTAGGAAAGAAAAATTGACCAACTATCTTCCCAGTACAATGCAACTTATTAAATAGTAGTAAATTTGGGTAAACTAAGCTGGGATTGGATCCCACAAATTCAGCCTAACCAGCAAATTATTTGGGAATGGGCAGGTTTGTTCCTTGGGAACTGACATCACAAAATTTGGCGGTGGGCCAAGTTGCTGCCAGTTCAACCTCAAACATCCAAACCAAGGCTCTACTACGTTTCTGATGGTTAGCATGATGGCGTTTAGTCTGATGAGCAGTGGGAATCCCCCAAGGTCACCCCACATAGGGGTGGGCCCATTTGGGTGGGTTTGGGTTTGGGGTGCCCAACCTGCCCGTGCTCAGTCGCTGGGCCATTTGTTTGGTCAGTATCATTGCATCAGGCGCAACACCCAATTTGTTAACTGGAAGCTTCAAAACCTTGTCGATGGTGTCTGGTGCTATTACCTGCCCATTGGGGGTGATGCCCAATGGATCTAGGAGAGGGTAGATCTTTTTGATTGTCATGTTAACTGAATTGCAACTGTTGGGCATTCTGGATGATAGCTCAGTCTTCATACCTTTTTGACCATTTAAATCCAAGCATCGGGCTGATTGCCACTCAAATTGGTTATAATCAATTTCATTTTGGCAATATCAGCGCAGATCTCACTGATTTCTCGTAGCAATTCTGCTGAGGAGAGTGTGAGTATTGGGAGTGGTATCTGAAGTGGGAGGGCTGTTACCCAGCGCTCGTCTACAACATGAGTGAGATCGCCCTGAGTAATGAGGGGTACAACCATCCTCTTTGGTACCTTCTTACTTGGAAATGTAAAAATGGCCTGATCAACCACCAGGGGACGTTCCTTAGGACTTACATTACCCTTTCCTTTTTTCCAAGGGAAGGGGCCCACCACCGGGGAACTGTATAAGAGCCACATTCTTGTGCGCCTTGGGTAACTTGATTGCCATAAGAGACATGACTTTTTGAGGAGGGCGGGGAGCTTTGGGGGTGAGAGATGTGGAACGCATCAACCAGGTCCATGCAATTTGCGCAATCGCGCGCCTTGAACCAACTGTTTTCATAAGCTGGATACCCTTTCCAAGCCACGAGGTATTATACAGAACGTCAGGATTTCTGGGATGCCAGGATAGCTTCTAACTCAACATCCTCTTCATTTTTGGCAATGATCGGTTCCAGTTCTGTGGGTATTGCACACTTGAAGGGTGACAGCTGGGAGACATGGAAAACAGTATGCTGCTTCTAATGCGCGAGAAGCTTCAACTGGAACGCCCCATTACCCAATACCTCCTCCACCGAATGGGGACCTGAGTGTTTACTGGCGAATTTGTGGGAAGGGCCCTGGATTTTTAAATGATGGGTGTCGAGTATAACGTAAGAACCCTTTGTAAACTCATGGCCTAGAAGGCTTTTTGATCCACGAACCACTTGTAGTCATCTATAGCTTTGGTGAGGTGTTCCCGCACTAAGGCTTGAGTCAATCTAATATGAGCAGCGTGGTCCACGGCAGCTTGAACCTCTGGCCACAAGCACGGTCTGACCATAAACAAAGGATTATAACCCAACGTTGCTTTGTAGGGGGAAACCCCGTGGACGCGTGGGTTCTGTTATTGTATGGGAATTGGGCGAGAGGAAGGTCATCAGCCCAAGTATCCTGTGCGGCTGTAGCATAGCAATTCAAGCACTGCTCAAGAAGTTGATTGACCTGCTCAGTCTGGCCATCAGACCGAGGATGATACGCCGTGGAGCAACAGGGGATACTTTCAGGATTGATAGGAGTTCACTCCAAACTGCATGGTGAACTGAGAGCCACGGTCACTGATGATCTCCTGGGGGATACCAAACATCAAAAACACATGGCGTACAAAAAGTCGGGCAGTTTCTTCAGACTTAATTGTGGAAGTGCAAGGTATAAAAAGGGAAAGCTTTGTGAAGCAATCCACCACTACCATCATCGCTGTGAACCCATTTGAACAGGGGAGCTCGACAATAAAGTCCACGGACATTGATGTCCATGGTCTCTCCGCCTGTTGTATAGGGTGCAGGAGGCTGTTTTTGCCGGAACAATCCAACTTGGCCCTGGTGCAGGTAACACAATTGGAGATCCAGGCTGGGACTTCTTTTGTCAAACCTGCCCAATTGTAGGTCTGTTTGATCAAATCAATTAATTTCTTAGAACCTGGGTGACCAACCGTGGTGGGATCATGATGTGTGCGAAAAACCTCAGTTCAGAAGGAGGGGGAACCCAAACGCGAGATCTAAACTATATAAGACCCTCCTTTAGTAAGTATAGGGAGTGTTTAGGCTTCTGTTGGGATAACTGCTCGACCAACTCCACGCCCTCAGGGCAGGCCATCTGACTGGCTAAGACCTGAGCAACTAATGGAGCGTCAGGGGCCAGAGCAATGGAAGAAATGACAGGGGGAACAATTGACAAGATTTGGGTGATAGGAATCACAGTAACGAGATCCATACTCTCCAGATCCGTGGAACTGTGGGCAGGGCTGTGGCTGAGAAAATTGGTAAGTACATTTAGTGCACCTTTTACAAATTCATATTTGAAGTTGAAACTGCACAGGTTCAAATAGGTTCAGGCTTGTCAGTGTGCCAATTTTTGGGGTTTACGAAAGTACAACAAGGCCTGGTGATCCATGCGAACCATTGATTCATGTCAGGCACCCTGTAACAGGTACCTCCAATGAGTTAGGGCCCATGCAACAGCTGCCAACTCCTTGTCGTAAATAGCCCAAGGCTGCTCTGTAGAGGTAAACTTTCAGGAAAAGTAGGCGACTGGGTGTTCCAAGCCATCGTGCTCCTGGAGCAACACTGCTCTAACAGCTACTGATGACGCGTCACATGCAATGATATATGGCTTGGTGGGATCAGCATGTTTTAAGATGGGAGGATACAAACACCTCTTTAATTGATTTGAACGCCTGTTGGCATTTGTCCATCCAACAAAAAGGTATGTTTTCCCTGTGAGTGGGTAGAGTGGGGCAGCGAGCTGAAAGAGTGCGGGGGAGACCTTTTTTAAGAAAATGATGGTTCCCAAGAAACTCCGTAGTTGTTTCTGGGTAGTTGGAGTTGACCACTCCCAGATAGCATTAACTTATTAGGAGGGATTGCAACACCATCTTTAAGAACCAGATTACCAAGGAAAGTAACCTCCTCCTTATAAAACTCACACTTGGACGGTTTGAGGAACAACCCTGCCTTATGCAAGGCAACTACCACCGCTTCCAAGTCAGTTGTGTGTTGTTTGGGAGTCAGGGAGTGAAACTAGAATATCATCATTGTATGCAACAGCACAGGTGAACTGGAGGTCACCCAGTATATTATTAATCATCCATTGAAATGTAGCATGAGCATTCTTCAGCCCAAAAGGCATTACACGAAATTGGAAAATGACGCGCTTCATCCAGATTGCTGTTAACCATTCCTGCCCTTCCATTACCTGGATTTGGTTGAAGGCGTTCATCAGATCCAGCTTAGAGAACACACGAGATTTGGCGATTGCCTGACTGATTGTCTGCTCCAGAGGCAATGGGTAGGGATTAGTAACTGTTATTTTATTCAAATAGCCGTAATCCACACAGGGATGGAGAGAACCATCCGCTTTATGATGAAGATGATGGGAGAGACGATGGGTGAGGTCTCCTTGAACAGTCAACCTTTTTTCAACATATCATCCAACCAGGTATTGAGTGCAACTTTTTCCTCCGCTGTATGGGGATACAACGGACAGTTGGTGTTCACCAACTCCATGGTCAATCAAAACCCACAATTATACTTGATGTGTTTAGGCAGACAATCCGCCTTTTCCATATCGAAGATTGTCTGATAGTGCATTAAGTTTTCAGGGAAATCAGCTGGAACGCCCACAGAAGTGACTAGGGTAGTGATAGAGCTAGTTCCTTGTACCTTCTTGAGGGTGTTGATCAAAGGGAATTTTCCCTCCAAATGATCATTGGTAAATGACAATGTATTAGACTCTAAATGAATCTTCACATGGTGTTGACACCACCACCCCACACCTAAGATCACCGGAAACACCAAGTTTGGCATAGCCAAAAAGCGATTGCAGAAGCTGAACTGGTGGATTGAAAAAGGAACCTGTTGGCGAACAACATATGAGGGCTGATAAGCAGATGAGGCCACCATCACTGAGGAGCCCGCATCCATTTCCAGCTTTAATTGTTTCGCCAATTCAACACTCATAAAATTTCTTGCGGCTCCAGTGTCCACCAGGGCCTCAAAGGAGATGTGATGAGAGCCAACGCTAATTTTCATGGGTACTAAGAAGTAAGCGTAGTTCTCCTTATTGGTAGTTGTGGATGAATCCAGCGATACTGAAGAGATAGTGGTGGGATCCGGGGAAACCAAGGGCAAATAGCCGCAGCAACTATGGGGTATGGTTTTGGAGGTTTGAGTTTGGCTGGTCTGATGCAGTCAGAAATAATCTGTTTTACAACCTGGCTCAGTTGGAAAGAAGGAACCATTGCTGCGCCTACACATGTGAGAAAGGCGGAAAGGGCTAAGAATAATGGTTGGTCAATTATGCCAGGTGAACAGCAAGTAAGAATTAGACTGACCTGCCAGCCCAAATGCCAGAGCATCTGAACAGCAAACCAGAATGCCCGGGGCACTGCTGCTGATATGACGAATATGGAACCAGAAAGGAGTTTCACCAATATCTGCCAGTGAGCCAGAATTTCATATAGGCACAAAATAAAGTAACAGATGCACACAGCCGTTAACCCTGAGGGGTACGAGAACGTTGGCAGATAAGGCAGCTTAATTTTTAACATATAAAAACTAATTTATGCGAAATAATTTTATTAGGAATTTAGGAAAGAAAAATTGACCAACAATTTTCCCAGTGCAATGCAACTTATTAAATAGTAGTAAATTTGGGTAAACTAAGCTGGGATTGGATCCCACAAATTCAGCCTAACCAGCAAATTATTTGGGAATAGCAGGTTTGTTCCTTGGGAACTGACATCGCAAAATTTGGCAGTGGGCTGAGTTGCTACCAGTTTGACCTCGAACATCCAAACCAAGGCTCTACTACGTTTCTGATGGTTAGCATGATGGCGTTTAGTCTGATGAGCAGTGGGAATCTCCCAAGGCCACCCCACATAGGGGTGGGCCCATTTGGTTGGGAATGGGTTTGGGATGCCCAACCTGCCCGTGCTCAGTCGCTGGGCCATTTGTTTGGTCAGTATCATTGCATCAGGCGCAACACCCAATTTGTTAACTGGAAGCTTCAAAACCTTGTCGATGGTGTCTGGTGCTATTACCTGCCCATTGGGGGTGATGCCCAATGGATCTAGGAGAGGGGAGATTTTTTTGATTGTCATTTTAACTGAATCGCAACTGTTGGGCATTCTGGATGATAGCTCAGTCTTCATACCTTTTTGACCATTTAAAATCCAAGCATTGGGCTGATTGCCACTCAAATTAGTTACAATCAATTTCATTTTGGCAATCTCAGTGCAGATTTCACTGATTCCTCGTTTCAATTCTGCTGAGGAGAGTGTGGGTATTGGGAGTGGTATCTGAAGTGTGAGGGCTGTTACCCAGCGCTCATCTACCACATCAGCAAGATTGCCCTGAGTAACGAGGGGTACAGCCATCCTCCTTGGTACCTTCTTACTTGGAAATGGAAAAATAGCCCAATCAACCGCCAGGGGATGTTCCCCAGGACTTACATCATCCAGTAGGTGAATCTCGCCTTCCGTCTGTCCATTAGCAAATGACAACATGTTAGACTCAAGGTATATTTTAACATGCTGCCAATGCCTTCAACCCACCCCCAAAATTACCAGAAACACTAGGTTTGCCATTGCAGAGAACCGATCACAAAAGCTAAACTGGTGAACTGAGAAAGGTACTGGGCGTTGTACTATGTAGCAGGGCTGGAAGGCCAACGAAGTGACTATCACCTTGAGACCCAAGTTCATATTAAGATCCACTTTGTGTGCCAGTTCTAAGCTCATTAAATTTCCGCTGCTCCAGTTTCCACCAAGACCTCAAAGGACACTTGGTGAGCTCAAATACTAATTTTTATTGGTAAAAAATAGGCGGAATTATGTTTGTTAGTATATTAGGTCTTTCGGTTGGGACCATCTATTACTAAAAAATAAAAAAAGTAGATTAGATCTTTCTGCTGACACTGATGAGTTAGCTAGCAAATCAGGGGGAAGATCGGGCTCCTTTTTCAGGAGCAAATTGGGAACAGCATGGTGTTGGGTACCAGCTTCTTCAATATGGGCTTTCAGAGACTCATTGAAAGGTGAACCAGTATTCATCAACTCAGGCGCGAAGGCAGAGGCTGATCCTGGAACCAATACTGATACTGATTCAACAACATGTACAATGTTTTGAGACCTCGTTGGGCAACCCAAACATATTTTTTCCAACTTGAGGGTAAGGATGGTGGCGGAGAGAGGCATTAATGGAAGTTACAGCCCTGCACATTTGATCCACTGTCCCCATAGGGGTGGACCAAACTTCAGGATGAGCAGAGGCAGAATCCAACACAGATCTGAAGATTTCTTGGGGCATATCACTAGAAAGCTCAAGCGCATGGGCTTGCTCACGGAAGGTTGCAACTAAAGAGGCCATGCTAGGGGCTTCATTGATATTAGAAAGTAATTGAAATATTCATTCTGAATGTGGCACAGGGGGTTTCAAAGCTGCTGATATAGCTGCGATAAGTGAGGTAGGATTACCAGAGCGAATAGTAGAATGCAGAAGTCCTCACACCCACCGACAAGCTTTGCCTTCAACTGCATCCAAAAGGGCAACCCCTTTCTGGGCGTTGGCCAATGAAGCCATTTTATTCAGGGCAACAGCATATCCATTTGCACGTTGACAAGGGCGTTGAGGACCTGATTAGCAATATCTCAGGAAGGGACACCTGGATTCCCCACTTGAGAATGAATTGAGGGAAGAGTAGCGACCAATGGGTCCATGCTACTATGGAGAAATTCCTCCAAAGCATTTTTGATCTTTTCTCACAAAATTGGTGACTGACCAAATAAACAGTGGGAGAAAAACTACTGACCAAACGTTCATTTGATAAAGGGTAACCACTGCGTTGCTTATCTCTACAAGGAGGGCGGAAATGGCTGGAAAACTTTGACTGTAAATGATGTCAGGGAGACGGCATATGAAGTTTAGACTTCCCTGCCAGTTGAGATGAAAAAGCACTTAAAAAGCAAGCCAGAATGCCAGAGGCATTGCTAAGTGAATGACGTTATATTATACAGGGAGATGTGTTACAAGTGAGCGCTGGTGTATTGCAAATGTAAAAAGGAACTGGCAATAAACCACGCTGTAGCAACTCCAGACCCAGTGGGCCTTGCTTCGGGGAGTTGAACGATTGGACTAACTGTTCTGGGATACTCCATAAGATTGGAACAAAAACAGAGGTGAGGGGCAGATCACTACATGAAGTGGAGATAGATGGACCCACAGGATTCTGATATCCTGGTGGCAGGTGGCTTCAACAATTAATTTGAAATCCCAGAAGTTTTTTTACAAAATATTCCCAGTTGACTACAGAGGGACCTATTGTTACTATCATGACTGGTATTGCCCAGCCAATGTAGGGCCCAATGGGCCATAGGGTTAGCACCATAGGGAGCTCAGCAAGAAAAATTTGATATAAAATCAAAAAATTGGGAACTTGAGGAAATTTTTAATGAATAGTAGGTTTAAGAGAATTGGCTTTCAATTTCCTCAGCATCTTATGACTATTTTAAATAGATTGTCATTTTGGGGAATAACTTATAAAAGCATGGGATCAGGGCTCTCAAGATAAGACTTAACCTGTCGAAATTTAAAGAAATTGGAAAGATAAATTTTTTCTGAACTGACTTCAAAGGAGTCAGCGGCGGGCTGAGTTGCTGTCTGTTTGACCTCAGATGCCCAACTTGCGGTTTCACTGTGTTTCTGATGTTTAGCGTGAAAGCATATCACCTGATGAGCATCAGGAATCTCCAAAGGCTACCCCACGTTGGGGGGAGGTCCCAGATGGTTTAAAACAGGTTTGGAATTCCCAACCACCTGCACCTGGTCACTTTGGCATCTGTTCAGCCAAATGAGATGCATTGGATGACAATCCTAATTTTTGAGGGTAGTTTTCAAGCTATTGGCGACCTTTGACAATGGAGGTACATGTCCGTCAGGCTTTGTCTCCAATGTTTTTAGGGGAGCTCTGAATTTGTAACAACATTGACCAATGTCCCAATGCCTTTGGCAATCTTAATCAATAAATTTTACTAAACACATTCCAATTTAAGAGGTATGCACCCATCGGGCTTTTTCCCTTAAAGTTTTGCAGGTTTTGAACCATCAATATTTCCCAATGGCCTGATGCCACTGGCGAGTTTATCCAAGGATTTGACACTTGATTCTGCATTCCCTCAATGTGAAAGCCTATTGGGCTTTATTACCGAAGATTTACAGCTTTTGGACCTTGATTTCTAGGGCTCTTTGCCATTGAATTAATAAGAGCTTTTATCTTATGAGGGGTGGAATTTCCGATTATTCTGGCACAAATTCACTAAAATATCGTACTAATATGGCAGAAGGAAATGCGGGGAAAGGAGGAATCTATAGAGTGAGGCAATTATCCAGCGCTCATCTACCACATGGGCGAGATCACCCTGTGATATGAGAGAGAAAGCTGTCCTCTTTGACTGTTTTTGGTGGTGATTGGTAACACCACTCGGTCTAGACAGAGGAGACACTCACTCAGACTTAAAGCGCCAAGTGGAAAGCTTCCACTATTTCTCAATAATTGGCACAGTCACGAGCACTAACTCAGCTATTATCATATGAGCGGAAGCTTTTCCATGCCACCAGGTACTGCGCCAAGAAATATGAGCGACAAGAGCCAGAATAGCATCTACCTCTACTTCCACTGGGTCTTCAATCTCTACTAGTTCAGGTTCCACAGTGGCATGTCGTTAAATAACAATATCTGGGAAGTGTGGAAGATGGGATGCTGTTTCCAGTGAGAAAGATCCAACCAGAATACGCCATTGCCAAATCCTTGAAAACTTCGTGTTGACCCAACTGCTTGCCCAAAATTTTCCATGGGGTACCTTTTATGCAGGTAGTGGGTAATGATCATGACCAAAGAACACATCATGAGCTAATAGGTGGACAGGTGCTTTTGATCTGCAAACTTATTGTAAGTGCTGATGGCTTTATTCAAATGCTCCTAGACTAGGGATCGGTTTCTCTAGATATGCTGCGCGTGTTCTGCTTCTGCAGGGACTTTGGGCTGAAGGCACAGCCCAGGGGAAAATGAGGGTTATACCCAAGTGTGGCCCTAATAAAGGCGAAAACCCTGTTGAAGTGTGGGAGGTGTTATTATAAGCAAACTGCGCCAATGGAAGGTCATCCGCCCAAGTATCTAAGTGGTGATGGCATGACACTGGAGATATTGCTCAAGGATCTGATTGACCTGCTCTGTTTGACCATCTGACTGGGGGTAATACGCAGTGGAGCAGCATGGCTTAATTTTCAAGATGGCCAGAAGGGCCATCCAGAAGCGCGCCATAAACTGAATCCCCTGTCACTCACAATTTTCTAAGACAACCTGAACATTGATAAGATATGCCACACAAAGAGGAGAGAGGTTTCCTCAGAGGTAATGACGGGAAAATAAGGTATGTACAAAGCAAACTTGGTAAACTGGTCTACAATGACCTATCATGTATGTCTATTAGAGTAAGAGACTCAGCAATGAAATTAATGGATAGCAAAGTCCATGGGTCCTTGACCTGCTGCAAAGGATGGGGAAGGCCATTCTGACTGGAGAAGTCAGATTTTGACCATGCGCACAATATGCAACTAGAAATCCATGCTGGAATGTCCTTAGAGATCCCTGGCCAGCTATACATTCACTTCACCAAGTTAAGGCATTTCTTAGCACCCTAATGACCCACCACCGGAGGGTTGTAATGAGCCTGGATTCCTTCATTGTGGAGTTGAGGCGGCATCCACAGTATGGACCTAAACTGAATCCGCCTCTGCCAACAAAGAATGGGACCACTTATCCGTTGGTAGTGACAGCTGGTCGAATAACTCCAGACCCTCCATACAAACTGACTGGCCTTTCAATACCCTAGTGGCCAGAGGCGCCTCCAAGTCCCAATCTGTTGCTGAAATTGTTGGAGGAGAAATGACTAAGATTAGAAATTGAAGAATTACTGTAGCTATTTCCTGCTCATCCACCTCCAAAGGACTTAATGTAGGGTTGAAACTCAAATGGTTGGGCATATTTTAAAGCCCCTTTTACAAAATTGTATTTAAAATTAAAACTATACAAGTCATGATACGAATTGGCCTATTAATGCGCCAGCTAGTGTGGTTTCAAAAACACAAGGGCTTGACAATCCGTTCATACCGTCACCTTGTGCAATGCGCCCTGGAGAAGATATCTTTGATGGTTAAGAGACCAGGACACAGCAGCCAACTCTTTGTCTCAGATAACCCAGGAATGTTCAGATTAAGTGAACTTGTGGGAAAATAGGCGATTGGGTGATCCAAACCATCATGATATTAAAACAACACTGCTTCACGGCGGCATTCAAGGCATTTCACACCACTTTAAGTGACTAGGTGAGATCTGTATGCTTGAGAATTATAGGCGCCTGAAATAACTCTTTAGTGGCGTCAAACGCCTGATGGCACTCCTCCATCCAGTAGAATGGAACGTTTTTCTCAGTCAGGAGATGCAGCAGCGTGGCCAGCTGAGAGAGGTAGGAGAGATTTCTTTCCAAAAAAATAATTGCGCCTAAGAAGCTCTGCAATTGCTTCTGGGTCATAGGAGTGGGACACTTAAATATCACCACAAGCTTACTGAGGGAATGGCATAGCCATCTTTCATGACCACATTACAAGGTAAATAACCTCATTTTTGATAAACTCTCTCTTGAAGGTTTTCAAATAAGATTAGCTTATGCAGAACAGCCAACGCTGCCTCCAGGTCCCTCTCATGCTGTTTGGTAGTAGGGGTTTTCAGAGGGTGTCATCACTATATGCCACTGCACAGGAGAACCAAAGGATATCCAGCAAGTCATTGATTATCTGTTAAAATGTGGTTGGGGCTTTTTTCAGTTCAAATGCTACTATGCGGAACTGAAAAATATTTTCCTGGTGTGAATCTCCATAAGCCACTCCTGGCCCTCTGTCACTCAAATCTGGTTGAATGTATTCATAAAATCAAGTTTTGAAAGCACCCAGGACATTGCAATCGTCTGGCCAATTGTCTGATTGAGGGGAATGGAGTGAGGATCATGAACAGTTAAGCTGTTAAGATGATCTTAATCTACGCAAGGCCTCAATGCGCCATTGGCCTTTTGAGCAAACACTATGTGAGAGGCAATTGTTGAGGTCTTCTTAAACACCCAACCTTTTGCAAGCATGTTCTTCAACCACAAATCTAAGGCCTTATCCTCCACCTCTGTATACAGGTACAGGGGATAGTTGATTTTGATTACACCTAACGTCAAGTGGATGGCTAGATTGTACTTGAAGTAGGTGGAAAGCCAGTTAGATTTTAAAGTCAAAAATGTCCTGTAAGTGAGCTAAGCTGGGGGTAAAAATCCGCCGGCATCACTGTGAGGTATGGCAGTGAAGCAATCGACCCTACATCACCCACCAGAGTGAAGATGCTGATCAGCAGTATCTCTCCCCTTGCATAATAGTTTCTCAAATAACAAGAGGTTGGGCTCTAAATCAATATGAACCTGTTGCCACTGCCACCAAACAACCCCTCGAGATAATCTGAAATAACAAACCAGTCACCGCTGTAAAACAATTGTAGAAGCCAAACCCATGTACCAAGAATGGTACCAGGTGCCGCACTGAGTAGCTGGTCATTAAAGCTGATAAAAAACTTAAACCTGAGGACCCTACATCCAAGCCAAGATCCAGTCACTGAGAAACCTGAGGGCTCATAAAGTTCCTGGAGGCTTCCGGGTCAACAAGAGCCTCAACAGAGGCCATGTGGGTGCCCAATTGAATCTTTACTTTCAGCAAAAATAAGCCTGATCTTTTTTTTTTGCTATGGTGTGAGACAAAAGCTTGAGGGAAGAGAAATCCTCTGACCCTACCCCCTGCCTGCCCGCAAGAGCGGGAATCATGCCTGCAACCATTTGAACCTCCCCAGACCCCATTCCTTCTGTCAGGGACAACCAGGGCGCCATCAGATTCATGCACACCAGCTCTCCTGAACTGGCCATATCAACTGTAAAAAGATAAGCCTTGGAACTCCCAGTAGCTTGATGGTGGGGCCATTCAACCACCTACAAGTAAAATATATCTACACATGGAGCCTGGGCCTGCCCACCTCCTTGAGAAAGAATGGAAACCCTAAGCTCTCCTCCACTCGACCCAGGTGTAGGCCCTACTGGTGTATTTCCAGAAGATGTGCAAACCCCAGAATACAAACTGTGATCAGCTGAATGGTCCCACCACATGGCATATACCATCTCAGCCAACAAGTTAACTCTTTATTAATATAACTGAACCAGCGCAGCAACACACAAAAAGGGCGAGGTGGAGAATGGTAAAGGTTTGGGTCACTCATTATGTCATGACATGCTGATAGTATTAATAAGACCGTCCTGAAACTCTGGATGGGTAAACCCTCAGAGTCCCAGTCTGAATAACTTAGGCATAGTCATCCATATTGACGGATAGAAAATGAGAGAGCCAGCTATAAGGACTAACTAGAGATTTCCTGGATTGGAAATAACCAATAACTTACTTAATGAAACTTTAAACTTCACAATATAAATTTAGAATTTTTTAAGAATTTTAGTAAAACTAAATGGCGGTAGGGAAAGAAAATGGAGTGACAGCGGAACCTGTTGGGGAATGCTGCCTTATTACTTGCACCATGGGGAACTGAGGCTAAGTGCACTGCCATTGGGAATATTCCACAATTCAATTTTAGAAAACTTTCAACCTAAAGTGTTTTTGATATAAACTTAGACCTGATTAGATCAGGAAATTGCAACACATTTTATGGTACAAATACTCATTCAGCCAAGACTGCACATTGTGCAATAATAATGATGTCTCTAGCGGGAGGCAGATTGCACACATGGCCAGGCCACATATGGCTAGCTCCATAGGCTGGGGAAAGGATCGTCCACGCCCATACATGTTGGGGATGGGCTCAGTTGCACATTTTTGGGGGAAACCTGATTAATGGGAATTGTTGCATGAATCCAAATTAGGGCCCTTAAATCTCATCAGAATATGACTCAACCTCCTCAGTGGAATGCAAAACAACTTTCAGAGGAACTTGACCCACAGATACCCTTCCTGGGGACATGCACCAACCACCTCCACTGGCAATTTCTTATGCCCTCTGCCACCTCCCATCATACCTCCCAAAATTTACCCACCAACTCTTTGGTGGTAAACATGAGTGGGAGAGGCGTAATTTTCAGTAGATATGCTGTTACCCACCTCTTGTAGACCACATGGGCTAAATTATCCAGGGCAATAAGGTGAATGGACACTGGCTTCCTCCCCTTATTAATTTAGAATTGGATTTCTCCCAGTCCAGCTGCAGGGGTTGTTCCCCAAGGCTTACAATGAGACTAGCTTATCACTGAATAAACTTAATCCCAGCATTGATAAATCAATAGCTTCAAAGCAACTTCATATGATTATTTATAATAAGATCTATATATCAATCATGGTCAAATGCAAGTCTAATATTCTGGTAAATAGACACCAATAGGTTATAGTAATTAAACCTATCAACTTAACTAAGTAAATATGAAACTGCATAGTAAAACCATTAAACCTTTCAAATAAACTAAAATTCACCGACCACTCAACCAAAACTAATCAAACACATCATATTAACCAATTACCAACTGTATACAGAAACTAGTGAGCCTATTGGATCAACCAAATAACCACCAACCACTTTTTAAAACCAATTAGGCTAATGAATTGATTAAGTTATCATATGCTTGCTTAAAGTTATTGAGCCTGTCAAATTGACCAAATAATAAACTGTATAGCCAAAAATGATAAAATGATGACCATTATACTTTATGTATCATTGATAAATTCTATATATGACTTTTATTTATATTTATAACTAAGAAAATGAGAAATAGCATAACATGGTTTCCAATATTCATATATATCTGTTCCAAAGTTGGCTGTTTTTGTATTATTACTTATAAAAAAATATATATTATTTATATACAATAATATTTTTATATAGAAATAGTGAGCTTTTAAAAGATTTATCTAAATAAAAAAAGTTATTGAGTTGGGTCAACATTAAGATAAATATACCATACTTTGATTTTTTTAGCCAGAACAGGTTTTGAACTTGTGTTAAACAAAACCTGCACTAGAGCAGAAGCAAGAATTAATCTGCCAGTTTTTTTAAGACTCCATACTTTATTTAAAAATTAAATAAACAGAAAAGTAATAAGGGAGGGTTGAATATAGGTGATTTGGTTGAGGATAAAGGACTGGGAAATTGGGCCACTAGTTTCCTAGCACCTCCAACCATTGCTGGTTAGCAATTGCCATTACTAGCCATGGTTCTAGCATTGATGGGCTTTTAGGCCATTTGATCTTTAATTAATTCATTGCTTCATTATGTACAATGAGCAATCTGGCAGGAAAAGCCAAACACGTGGCTTTATAGCACCCAGGGATTAAGTGCAAGAATTTAGAAATCTGTCAGAGCTGATTGGAGATAATCCAAATGGTCTTCAATACCAAACTTTTGTTTTGGTGGCGCTTGCTGTCCAAACTCTTAGGGACGAGATCTGAGTGTATTACCCATACACAATAATGGTAGATGAAGGCTCATAATTGTATTTGGGCTGTTCTCAAGGTTTTTGCAAAAAAGGTCATACAATGGATGCATTTCCGTTGGCAATTGTTCGCCCAATAGGATGTATTGCATTTTAACCAGTTTTTTTGAACATGACACATTCATAATATTGATGGACAATATTTGCTTCTCGCTCAGTGCATATATGGTATTCCTTGTGCAGGTAGCCCGGTCTGCTATGCTTACCAGATTTGATTGCATGGCATAGGATCTTCCAGGTTACTGAGAATTACTTTGCCATTACTAATTGGGAGTTGAGGCCCAATATCAACTCCTTTGTTTGGTTGTTTGTGTCTTGGCCTTTAGCTGCCCAGTCATTCAGAATTTGTGGATGAGTGGGTGGGTTGCACCTGTTTTGGGAGTGGGTCCCCATACTTAATATGGGTCAATTTGTAGCAAATTTTGATTGTCTTGATGGCATATTCATGGGAAATCTGATTGCGCTTCTCTCTTTATTGCAGAAATCATTGCGGAAATATGGGCCTCAATATCCCTGTGGATTTGGTCAGCATCCCAATCTGACTGTTAAATGACCATCCGCCTGGGCACACTGCCTATCTGCGCCATCACCAGTAGTGTGGGGTACCTCTTTGGGAAGGCATTTTCAGGTGGTTCACCATCCATTTGCGCAAGGATTATGGGGAGACTGGCTCCTGAAGGCCCTGAACTCTAGCCCAGTTCACATTTTAAGCTAGGGTCGGGCAGCACAGGTGCATCTGTGTTATCCTAAGGAACAACTTTGCCCAGATCTGCCAAGCGTGGGATTCAAATTCCAGAAGGATCATGCCTCATTTGTTCTTCAGTCTGGACAGGGTATCTAGGGCTATCAGCACCACTTTTGCTTTGAACCATAAGAAGGCGCGTAGCATTATACTAATCTTTTTCTCTAGGTTTGGGCTCATTGGTAGCATTTGGGCGACATACCACAGCTTGGAGAAGATGAATATATTCACAGCCAACACTTTCTCCTTGAGACATAGTCTTGCATTTTTCCAGCATGCCATTTGGACTGACAGACTTTATAGCACCTCTTGCTCAGTTTACAGTACTGCTGGTCCCTTGTCGTTAAAGAGTATCCCAAGGTATTGGATCATCTAAGAGTTCATGATCAGCGTTGTGTCAGTTGGCGAGCTGAAATTTGGGATGCCAATCCTCATTACTGAGGTTTTGCCAAGTTGATCTTCGCGTTTGCCATCAACTGGTATAGATCTAGTAGCTCCTCGTCCTGAAGGTCAGTTAGTGAACTAATACCTAATACCATGTTGTTAGCAAAGGCCAGCATTTTCAATGGTATTTGGTTAGAGTAAATTAGGCCCTGGAGTTTCACGGCTGCTGCAGCCAATAAAACATTAGCTGCAAAGTTAAACAATATTGGCGACATAGGATTGCCTTGTCAGAGACCCTGCCTAACCGGAATATCATTGGTTATGCTGTCAGCAATAATTACTTTGGTGGCCAGTCCTAAATACAGCGTTATTATCCATGATCTAAAAGATTCAGGGATACCAACTGCCTTTTAGCGTCGCATGTAGAAAGGACCACACCACCCAAATTGTAGGCCTTCTCCATATTAGGGAACATGAGATAGCCCTGCTTAGTTCCTAAAATATCCTGGAGCACGTTTTGGACTGCTCCGATGCTGTGCCAGATGCTTCAGCCCTTGATAAACCCATTTTGGGTCTTATGCAGTGTACGCAGTGTCATTGGTATTAGCTGATTCAATAAGGTATGCATGAGCAGCTTATAGTCATCGTTGAATAGAGCGATCAAGTGTCAGTTCCAGCGTTGGCATTGGAGTCCTTTTTTGTACAAAAGTACAATTTGGATCTCTTGGCCTCCTGAGATTTGTTGTCCATTTTGCAAGCAGTGGTTAAAGAGGAATTTTGAGCTCTGGTGCAATGCGGTCATGTAATGCGCTGTAAACTTCTGTGCACATGTTGTTGGGGACAAGTTCCTTCATCTTCAGCATTTATTTAAGTGGTTGCTTGGCTTCATCAATCAAAATGTCAGCAGACAAGTTAGCAACATCTTCTGGCATGCAGGCCCCGAGTGCAAGCTTGGCCAGGATAATTAGGTCATCTGTTGCTAATTTGCTCATCTCTTGTTAGCAGAATAACTTTCTGTAGAAATGCTCAATTTTGAACTTGATTGTTTCCAGGTCCATTGTTACTTCCTCTGTCGCCATCTCTACCTCACATATCTTATCCTTAGCTCGAATTTCTTTGAGGTGCACCAGGACCACTTTGGGCTTTGTCCCCACTGAGCTCTGATATTGGTAGGTAGCATTGATCTGTCTCACTGAATCCTGTTTTGCCATTAAAATCTGATACCATTTATGTGTTGTTCAATACTCGCTCCACCATTTTTTGTTGTCCCACTATGTGAGTTTTAACCTCTCCAGTGCAGCTTTCAGCTGCTTTGTGGCAGCCGTTCACTTGTAGGTAGATGCTTTTGTAAACTTCGTGCTATTGTGCCTAATCTTCTCTTTGATCTGGACCCATCTTTCCAGAGGAACTATCTCCAGGTGATGAACCAGATATGTGACCAGTCAATCCATATAAGTCCAGTGGAACGTTCCCTTTGTGTAAATCGGGTGATTTTCCCATTCCCAAGTAATAAGGGTCCAAAGAGGGCGGCTGTACCCCTCATCACCCAGGGCGACCTCGCCCATGTGGTAGATGGGCTAGGTAACAGCACTCCCTCTGAAAATTCCTACCCTAGTCCCTGCACTTGCCTCTGCTGAACTAATTCACCAGATTGAGAAAATCTGCACCAAAATCATCAATAACTGTTTTCCTCTTGAGTGGGAGGAACTTTAAAAAACCGTTGGCATCAAATCCTCAGAATCGAAGCCAAAATGTCCGAATTCAATGGGAATATAGTCTGAAAGGCAAAAACCAATATTTAGAAAGAGACAACTAGTGAATTATCAGCCAGAATTGCAGATGACATTGAGCCATTGAGCAGTATGATCACCAATGCCAAACTCCCTTAAAATCATTTGAGGCTGTCACTGATAATTTGAAATACCTAGCTCAACAATTAGGATTTGCTTCTGACACAACTCATTTGGCTGAACAAATGCCCCAGTGACTGGGCACAGATGGTTTGGCCATCCCAAACCTGTTTCCAAACTATTGGGACTATATCTATGTGGGGTAGCCCTGAGGAATTTCCGCTGCCTATCAGTCCAGATGCCATCACACCAACCAACACAAATGCAGTTGAGCCTTGGTTCAGGCATTCATGGATAACCCAATAGCAACTCAGCCTGCCACTGAATCCTTTAATGTTGGTTCAAATTAGAACTATCTTTCCCCTTACTCAAGAATTTTCCAGATTATGTCAAATTTGGTGGGCTAATCCCTGCTTTGACCTACTACCAATTGAACACTATTTAACCAGTTGCATCGTACTGAGAAAATTTTTGGTCAATTTTCTTTATTTATCTTTCCAATCTGCACTTTACCCAATTCCAGTTTAAATACTTAAAACTAAACCGCCCTTTCCGCCTATATTTCAACAGCTCACAGGGTTCTTGGCCGTGTTCGCCTGGTACTTTGCTAGATGCCTATACACTATTATGGCTCATGGGCACTCAATGGAAAAATACTTTCCTGGTTTAATAACCGTTGTACCAACATCAGTGCCACTGGAATTCGGGTTTGTTGTTTGGGTGCTTTGGCACTTAAACTGGTAGGCCAATCTAAAAAATAACTTGCTGTTTGCCTGACATAATTGACCAACCATTAATTTTAATCATTTCCGCCCTTCTCGTTGAGATGGGTGAAACAGTGGTCCTCAACTCTCATCTGAAATAAAGTTGTGAGAAATTTGTACTATGGGCACAATAACCTAGTACCTCTCAAATTGTCTAAGCCCATCCTTCAAATGGAATCTTAATTCTAGAAGCCACAAAGGTAGTCTTAGCGTCAGATCCCAGCCCCAAAATGTTGCCCAAATCACATGCAATAGTTGCCATGGCCCCTGTGCCCATGCCAGTATATTCTGGTATTCTGACTTATGAAGTATCAACTTTTGTTGCAAATATAGTGGTTTTTCTTAATCCTAGTACCATCTCTTCTTTATCTACAGACTCAAATAAAGATTCCAATAAAGAGAATTTTGCCTACTTTTTATTGCCCATGGAGATATGTATTGGAGCTCATCACGTGTCCTTTGAGGCCTTAGTGGACACTGGAGCAGCGGGTAATTTTATGAATGTAGAGTTAGCCCACCAGTTGGAGCTTGACCTGGACTTGGGTCCTTTGGTGATGCTTCCTTCATCAGCCTCCCAGCCCTCATACCTAGTCTGACAGCCAGTACCTTTCTATTCAAT
Source organism: Massospora cicadina (assembly GCA_022478985.1). Classification (NCBI taxonomy): domain Eukaryota; kingdom Fungi; phylum Entomophthoromycota; class Entomophthoromycetes; order Entomophthorales; family Entomophthoraceae; genus Massospora; species Massospora cicadina. The sequence continues at coordinate 91,611 of JAKSZP010006599.1, read as the reverse complement.
TAATTTGAGGTACGCCGACCAGGGGATGGACAGTACCGAATCACAACACTCAAAACAACAATCCAAAACTACTAACCAGGTGGGAAGCAGAAACCGCTAACCCACCATGGCAGAGGGTGAGGAGGGGTCAGAGGGTTGGTTTTCAGAAAGACCCACCTCAATCAAGGGATGTTGGTTACAGTACCAGATCAGAGCAGAGAGCCAGGGCGTTGGGGCATCTGCATAGTGGGGGTGGAGGTCAGCGTAGTAGGAGTTTTTCACTTCCTCATTAAGATAATGACGGGAAAGTGTTTCAACAAAAGCTGCGAGGAGAACTTCAGCTTCTTTGCGGGCTTCAGGAAGTTGGGTGAAAAGGGAGATACTGTGGCGGGTGATTTTGGCTGAGGGGTTGAATGAAGCAAGCGTTGCAACATTAATAACAGCAACTTCAGCATCATCAAGTAGTTTCGAGATGTTACTGCAAGGAGATTTAGGGAAGTTGGGGGGAAGAAGAGGGTGGGCAGGCCATGCTGGAGCTGAGCCACTGACTGAGCCACCGCGGTGCATAGTTTCAGGCACTGAGGAGAGGCCACCGCAGCTAAGGCGAGCTGATGGTCACTTTGGAAGGGGGCTTTATTGGGCAGAGGAGCAAAATGGCGAGGGGTAGGGGTTTCATCGAAGTTGGGAAGGAAAAATTCTGCCCAACCATAATCACCTTGGCAGAGAGGTTGACCTGTATGCTTACTAATGAGGACATTACCTGAATTGTCAGTCTCAGCCAATAGATCCCATGGATTTTGGTTCACTGGAATAGTGGCGTTCAAATTTGGGTGGGTGGGATTGGGCGAATGGGCAGCTGCTTGGGTGCCAATGGTGGTCCAAGCATTGCTCTGATTGGTTGGGGTAGATTTAGGTGGGAGAGTGAGGCTGGAGGTTTTGGGGGGGCTGATTTTCCATGTGGGCCCACTGAACGAGATTGGAGGGTGGGAGGGGCAGCAAAGCGCCCCATACTGAACCTCCAGAGGGGGCTCAGAAGCCGCAGCAGCGGACTTGGCCTGAGGGCACACTTTTTTTGCATGTTTGAGGCCAAAGCAGAGGGAACAAATCTGCCTACCATTATCAACCCGAGCCCAAAAGAAATGATCAGGCGCTGCAGCCACACTAGCCGGGATGGGATTTGTTGGGCTATGGTAGGGTGGTGTGGTATTATGGTGGCTGTTGCACGAGGAGCAGCAAGGCGCTTCGCACCAGATGGAACTGGCAAAGATGAGGTTGGGCTGAGTGCCATAAGCCATGAGCCCCGCGACCAACTGGTCATACAAAACCTGGGGTGGAAGGTGGGATGGGAGATTTGCAAAGGATACCACCAGCGTGGTGTCTGAAGGGAGGCGAGTACGGGTTGTGGGAATGGGGGTTTTTTTATAAATTAGAGGAGTTTGTGCTGCCGCTTCAGCATCCTCCTCAGATTGGAACCCAACGTCAAAGTAACCCTTAAAAGGGCGGAAGTCTATAAAGCCAGCTGGCGCAAAGGTGGCAGTGGTTAGGTCAATAATTGCCTTATTGGCATATGGGAACAAATGCCCATAGTCCACTATGAGGCAATAGCGAATGGCGGAGCGAGGGAGGGCGAGAGGATGGGGGTGAGAAGGGTGGACGCGCGCCAGGTGGAGCGCTAAGTCCCGTGGGGGGACAAAACGGTTGGAAGCAGTGGGCAGGCTAATTGAGCCCATCTGAATGCGCTTTCCCGTGGGGTGGAAAACGCTAGGTGGGGGTGCACTGCTGCCCCACACTGGGGTGGCAGGCGGCGGAGCCAAGGACATCAAAGAATAGGTTTGGGCAGACGGCTGTGGATAAATAAAGCTTAAATTTAAAATTTCTCAAAAGTGACTTCAAGCGGTAAAAGAAAGTTTAGATCCGCCAGTACCTTTCTCTGCTCACCAGTTTAGATTTTACAATCATTTCTCCCCAATGCTAAACTTAATGTTTCCAGAAATTCTTGGAGTAGGATGGTGGCGCTGACAACATGTTATAATTTCACCTGGAGACTAATAAGTTGTTGTTCACTAATGATCAGACGGATGGGGAGTTTCATCAAGTGATTACCCTTATGAAGACTCAAGGCAGCAGTTCCATTACTTCCCTCATTTCCACTAACAGATTTCCGTCAGATTTTCCCAAGGAATTGATGCGATATCAAATTATCTTTGATTCTGAGAAGGCGATCATCTTCCACCTTACACCAAATTTAATTTAGGATTCTGATCAATGGTGAAATTGGTGAATATCAACTGTCTCTTGTATCCACACATAGCGGAAGAGTAGGTTGCTTTTAATGCTTGGTTAGACAATATGCTTAAGAAAGGATGGTTATTTAAAGAGACGTCACCAGTTGCTTCTACCATCTTTTTTGCTAAGAAGGCTGATGGTTCCCTCCGTCCCTGCATAATTATGGACACCTAAGCAAAACTACAGTGCACAATCATAACCCTTTACCCCTGGAGCAAAATATAAGTCAAGCAATTGTCAAGCCTTATGTGTTCTCCAAGCTTGATCTTTTTAATGTCTTTAACTAAATTTGGGTGATGGAAGAATAAGAATGGTTTATGACGATCCAAACAATGAGAGGTATTTTTTAATTTCATGTAATGTCTTTTGGGTTAAAGAGTGCGCCAGCCACGTTCCAAAGAATAATCAATAGTGTGCTGGGTGACCTCCAATTTACTTGTGCGGTTGCATATATTGATGACATTTTGGTTCACTTCCCAACTCCCAAACCACATACAAAATACTTGGAAGCAGTAGTGGCTGCTTTGCACAAAGCCGGCCTGTTAGTCAAGCCTTCTAAATGTGAGCTTTATAAAGAAGAAGTTACCTTTCTAGGGAAATCTATTCTAAAAGATGGTTATGTGATTCCCCCCAACAAGTTGGATGCCACCTGCAGATGACCAACTCCAACAATCCAAAAACAATTACAGAGTTTCTTGGGCCCATCATCATCCTAAAAAAATTTCCCCAGCTCTTTACCAGCTAACTGCTCCACTTCACCCCCCCATAGGTAAAAAATTTTCAATTTTGTTGGACACCTGAGTGCCAGCAGGCATTTGAGTCAATTAAAGAGGTGTTTTTATTTGTCATGAATTCAGCGCGTTGCAAAATTGGTAATTAGCCAACCTCTGGTAGAATCAAGGAAATACCAATTGAAGCACAATAATTCTTAAACTGAGATTAGTTTAGCTCTGAAAAAGGTAATATTCTAAATCAAATTGGCCACAAAAATGATAAACAATCCAATCTCTAAAGAAAGAAAAATTGCAATGATGAAACTCCAATTAAGATACACTCAAAAATGGAATATTTGTTCAGGTAACTTTGAAAAAAGAAGAATGATTTAGGTGCAGAACGGTGCACTAAAAAGAAAATCAAACGAAAGGCAAAGAAAACGGTGCCACTAAGCAAACCAGAAATTAAGTCCACTGATAACGAAAATTTAGGCTCCACTAAAGCGCACAGGAGCCACAGAGCTGAAGATCCTGATGCTGAAGGCTTCACACACCACTGCAGTGCACGAATTCAGAAATTGGAAATAATGAGTGTCCAAGAGAGAAATCAATTGAAGAAGAGACTGAACTGAGGTTCCTGAAGAAGATGCAATATTTTCCCAATCCACTATTCAATATATCCCTCAATTCATTATCTACATCCCAATTCTTTAGTATATATTATAAAAATACTAAGTTTTTGTCTTAAATAAGCAGCCTATTTCACATAATTTTTTAAATTGTCATTTATTTAGTAGTGACTGCAAGTAACTAGTCTTGAGTGCACTACATTTGAAGACACCAGTTTTGAGAAGGATTCCTTATAATATTAGGCTTGCAAGGTTAGAGATTAATATAAGCTCCGTTGGGTCAAGGAAAGATTCTAATGTACACAGGATTAATTTAAAGAAGACACACAGTTGGCGTGCAAGTGTCAAAATTTACAGCTCTCAGGAAGTTTAAGCTGAGTTGGTTAGTGTCAAATTGGTGCAACAGATTACCTCTTTCAACGCCTCAAGTTCAAAATCCCCAGAGCTAAGTGAACAGAACCCAGGGCGGCGATACTGGTGCTCACTACAGAGGTGAAGCAAACCACACAGTTGAGAAGAGATTGTTTAGGGCAAATGGAATTGCCTAGTACTAAGACCATGGTGGTATACTATGGTGAAGAAGCAGCAGGATGCTTTACTAGATGTTCAAGGAACATATAGGATTGTAAAAAACCATTGACTCAACCAACACGCAGAGTTGGAAAAGCGGTGTATGCTACACAGGACAATAATGATAAGCCAAAATATAAGAACTTCAAACCAGTTCCATGGTATCAGCGCAAGGAGTTCACGTGCCACAAATGTCACAAGCCTTGTCACTATTGGTGAGCTTTTCCAATGAAGGGCGATGAAGAAAAACCCTCTTTACCAAAAGAGGAAACCCCTGGAACCATAAATTGGGTGAACCTACACGTGGAAGGCGAGTATGATCACCAATAAGAAGGCTTGATGGATGCTGGTTACCATTTCTTAGAAGCCCCCAGTACTGTATCTGTACCTGCTGATTACAGGTACATAGATCCACTGATGAAGGGTTGAACTCTACATACCTAGCTCAAGCAATGAAGCCCACTCAAGTAGTCAATGGTCTAGAGGAAGGCAAACAACTCGTAATGGAAAACTTCTAGAATATTAAGAAGGCTACTACTCTGAGCACTTAATCAACGTCTAATACACCCAAGAAATTATAGGAATTTGAAAAGTCAGCTGATGACGTGCTGTCAACTGAAAATCCATTTTGGGAAGAGTTAACCAAGGTGGAAGTTATGATACATCATGTACATGTACTGGCAGTCCCCGATACTGGTGCCCCAGTCAATATCATGTCATCAAAATTGATGAAGAAGCTAAAATCTATGCTAAACATCGACTACCATGTGAGATATCAGACAGCAGGACCTGACACCACGCGTGCATTAAGGGCTTACTTTATCTTACCCCTACGCTTTGGACGCATGGTACTCATTGCCTCTACCATGGTTTTGGACAAAGAACACTATGACTTCCTTATTGGCACACAATTTAAATTTTAGTTTCTAGCAAAGATTTACTTTGTTAAAAGCACTGTGAGTCTTATAAACTACTAGATGCACCTTGTGTTTAAGGATGAAGACCTGAAAGCAAGAAAACAGAGGACATGTCTGGTCTAAACTAAACAATCAATCTACCCAATAAGCTACATACTTTGTGAAAAAGGTATGAAGCAACTACCTGCTTCAGTGTGCGTTGAAGATGAGCTACCCTTGAGTGCCAATGAGGCAATGAAGATTTGACAATGAGAACAAAGAGTTATGAAAACCGCCATAAGTGTGAAGATCCCCCAGAACACTGTACTCAAAATATATACCCAAGAAGGAGTATGTGAACAGGAGCTGCAAGTGCTGCCTGGATTCTTTGACTCTAGTCACAAGGGTGAAGTGACTACCCACCTAGGGAACATCACCACTCAACCTATCCAAATTAAGAAAGGAAAAGTTGTGGCTTGTGCAAAACTAACCAACTGTGATACAATTTATCAGTACATGCTGTTGGAGATTAGATGAATTGGGACTTGCTGATGTGATAGAGGAAGAACGGAAAGAGCTGGATTATTTACTGGAAGAGTTTGAAGATCTTTTTAGCCAATGACCAAACGATTATGGTCTGTGTAAAGGAGAGATACACCGTATGGATACAGGATCAGAAATACCTTTCAAATTGAAGCCATACCACCAATCAAAAATGGAAGAGGAGGTAACCACTAAGGAGCTTTAACAACTTACAGATTCTGGCTTGTTGAGGCCCTCAAAGAGTCCATGGGCCTCGCCACTCCTGTTGGTGTGGAAGAAAGATGGCTCACACAGGGTGGTAATGGACTACCATCACTTAAATAAAATTCTGAAAAAGGATTCTTACCTGCTCCCAAGAATCGACAATGCCTTGAAATGGTTGGGCGGTTCAAAGTATTTTTTTGGCAATGGACTTGGCCAGTAGGTATTGGCAGATGGAACTGTCACCTGGGGACCAGGAAGAGTGCGCCTTGATCAGCAGCTAAGGCTCATTCAAACTAACAAGGATGCCACAAGGGCTGTACAACGCCCCATCAACCTTTCAATGCGCAATGGACCATATATTTGGAGGATTGAGGATGAAGAGTGTCTGTCAGAAAATCGACCTTGGGCTCTGCTAGTTGGCAGGCTAACCATTATGAAGACTGGTCAGCCCTTGCCATTTACCTTAGGCGTCAGGGCTAGCAGCGCCGGCTAACCCCTTGGCATGTCACCCATGCCATTTTGGGGATCCCCTTTAACCTAAACTACAACCAACGAAATAAATATAAACTTATAACAAAAGGTAAAATAGGCAAAGGGAGATATTTATTGTAAAGGAAGCGCCCGGTACTATACTATTTACAAAAGGGCTACTGCGCCCATCACCAACCTATTGGCTCTTCCGCTAGTTCTTCCAGTCAACCACTTCTCTTCTTATTCTTCTTCTTCTTTATCTACATTATCTCTTCCCTGGCATCAACCCTCTTGCTACATCCTTCCCGATGTCCAAATAAGTTTTGGCTCATCCTCAGCCTTAAGTCACTGGTGAGCCATATTAATAAATAATCTAATTAAATGTCGAAGTTGGATTTGACCTTCAAATTGATATATATGCGCTGGAAACTACTTTGGTCAGTCACTTTGACTCGGAATATCTTGGCATCTTGCTGACATCTATTATTGTCTAATCTTGATAATAAATGAGGCACCTGAAACAACCTCAGCTGCCTTGAACTCATAATTGTTGGATCTGCCAACATCAGATTATCAGCCAGAGAATTTATGGGTAAGCGAAACATTATCTTTCTTCTGGAAATCCCACAACGGACCACAAATGGCTGTTGGCGTCAACCACTGATTCCGCTGATGGATTGAATCATCCTCAGCTATTAATCACTGGTGATTCTTTTACTAATTTGGGGCCACTGATTGGCCTCACTAGAACCTAAAATACCAACCTCAGCGGAATACTAATTTCAGCTCAACCTAAATTGGGAGCAAATAACCAGCAATCACATTTAAAGCACACGAAATTTAGTCAATAAACCATTCCATCAGGATTGGCTATATCATTCCAAATAACGCTAAATAATTTGAGGATTCCATCTGGTTAAAATCACAGCAGTGTCTAATCTATCTGGACGATATAACTGTATTCATTAGAACGTTCAGAGAGCATATTGAGCACCTTAGAGATGTGTACATGAAGTTTAGAAAATCGGATCTTAAACTGAAATGGAGCAAGTGCGCCTTTCTCAAGAATCAACTCAAGTTCTTGGGACATGAGATCAGTGCACAGGGAATTAGACCTCAAGAAGGAAGATTGAGGGCATTAACTGTAATGGAGCATTTAAAAAGTATGAGAGATGTCCAGGTGTTCCTGGGCATGATTGGCTACTACAGACAGTCCATCCCACGGTTTGCAGACTTAGTTACTCCCCTGATTACCTAATGAACAAGAACTCTAAGTTTGAGTGGGGACTAGAGCAATACCAAGTCTTCAAGGACCTGAAGCCAAAGATGGTAGAGGCGCCAATCCTAACATACCTGGACTTCAACAATACTTTCCACATATACACTGATGCCAGTGATGTAGGACTCAATGCAATAATAGCACAGCTAGACGTGGGGGGATTGACCATCCCATCGAATATTATTCCAAGGTCTTTACCAAAGCAGAAAGAAACTACACTGTTACAGAGTGCGAATGTCTTGCAGTGATTAGAGCAGTGAAGCATTTTCGTTAATATCTATAGGGAATTCACTTTAAAGTCATAATGAACCATGCATCCTTAGCCTGGCTCAGGAACATGAAGGACCTTGATGGGATACTAGTCAGATGGGCTGTTCAGCTTCAAGGATATGTCTTTGAAATATAAGCAGGGCCAGAAGCAACCACCTAAACGCAGATGGGCTCTCAAGATTTCCTGTGTTCCATTTTCATGTGAATGAGAGTGATCAACTTTATGACCTAATTGGATTACCTGAAGAGGAATGGGAAGAAGAAATTGAAGAAGTTAAACCAGTTTTAAGAAGATGTTTAAAGGACACGCAATGAGTGGATGGAAAACTTAGAAGTTCATTAAGGGGAAGTGGCATCCATATGTGCGACCTAGAATCTAATGGAATTAGTGATGGAGGCACACAAACATGTGGGACATGGAAGGTTTCAGAAGAGCCTGGCTATTTCAAGGACCGGTTCTATTAGGAGGCTATGACTGATGAGGTACATCAAGCCTTGAAGATGTGTGTACCATTTGCTAGCTTTAGACCTTTGGAAAAGAATTTTGAGTTTACACCAATCCCACCATCCGCGCCTTTTCAATATATCTATCGAGGTGGTTGGAATAAACCAACTGCCTCAAGTGGGAACAAGTTTGTTATAGTAGCAATTGACCACTTCACAAAGTGGATTGAAGCAGCAGCGATCAAGACATACATCGCAGGGACCACCGCCTAATTCCTTTACAATCAAATTATCACAAGACATGTTTGTCCCCAGATCTTGCTATCAGATATTGGGAAAAACTTCGTCTCTGAAGTAGTGAGGAAACTTATGGACTTGGTAGGGGTGAAACAGCCGTTCACTACCCCCTATACACCATCATCAAATGAAAGTTGGATTGAGTAAATGGGACATTAGCTGGGATCCTCAGGAAGATAGCAGTAAATACAAGTTGAAGTGGGATATCCTCTTATCATCTGCACTGTTTGCTTACCGACTTAGCAACCACAGGGTCATTGGGATGTCTCCTTCCAAGGCGCTATACATGAGAGAAGCTGTCTAGCCTACCATGTTGGCTCCAATAATTTGTTACAGATCGAAAGAGCTTACTCTCTGGGAACTATCAGCAAGGGCTGACTGATGAGCTCAGATACATACAACTAGAAGCAGGGGAAAACATCAAGCACAGTATTTCAAAAGGGCAGAAAGACAACCAGAGACGTGCCAAACTGCCAGAATTTAAAGTCAACAAAAAAGTATTATTTTATCACATTTACAGAAGCCAACCTGAGAGGCTTCATGCCATTTGGACTTGACCATCGACTATAATTGCCAAGAGGGACCATGAATACTCCATCCAAGATTGTACCACCAATATTGTGTTTAACAAAGTCCATGTGAGACATCTTAGGTCCTACCCTCAGTATCGTCTTGGAAGGGGTAGTGTTGCAGATTCATCACAACATGAAATTGGTAAATCCTCAACCACTGGTAGAATCAAGGAAATACCAATTGAAGCACAAGAATTATTAAACTGAGATGAGTTTAGCTCTGAAAATGATAATATTCCAAATCAAATTGGTCATGAAAATGGTAATGTCTAAATTAAATTAGCCACAAAAAATGGTAAAAAATCTAATCTACAAAGAAAGGAAAAACTTCAATGATGAAACTCCAATTAAGATACACACCCAAAATGGAAATATTAGTTCAGGTAACTTTGAAAAGGAAAAGAATGATTTAGGTGCAGAACGATGCACTGAAAAGAAAATCAAACGAAAGGCAAAGAAAACGGTGCACTAAACAAACCAGAAATTAAGTTCACTGAATAACGAAAATGTGGACTCCACTGAAGTGCACAGGAGCCACAGAGATGACGATCCTGATGCTGAAGGCTTCACACACCGCTGTAGTGCACAAATTCAGGAATTGAATACATAAGTGTGCAAGAGAGAAATCAATTGAAGAAGAGAATGAACTGAGGTTCCTGAAGAAGATGCAATATTTATCAATCAACTATTCAATTTATCCCTCAATTAATTATTTACATCCAAATTTTTTAGTATCTAGTATAGAAATACTAATTTTTTATATTAAATAAGCAGCTTAACTTGCAGAATCCTAAATGTGTCCTTTATTTGGTAGTGACTGCAAGTAATCATCTTGATGCAATACAGTTGAAGACACTTGTTTTGAGAAGGACTCCTTGTAAGTTTAGGCTTGCAAGGAAAGATATTGAGATAAGCTCCGTTGGGTCAAGGGAAGATTTCAATGTACACAGGATCAATCTTAAAGAGGACACACAGTTGGCGTGCAAGTGTCAAGTTTACAGCTCTCAGGAAGTTTAAGCTGAGTTGGTTGGTGTCAAATTGGTGCAACAGAGTACCCCTTTTGATGCCCCAAGTTCAAAATCTCCAAAGTTAAACGAGCAGAACCCAGGGCAGAAATAGTTATCACCCCTATCCTAAAGCACGCTGATCCCTCCAAACCATATATCATTGCATGTGATCCTTATTCATTGCAGTGAGGGCTGTTCTGCTCCAGGAGCATGATGGTTTAGAACATCTGGTCGCTTACTTTTCCCAAAAATTCTCCTCTACTGAGCAATCCTGGGCCATATACAATAATGAGTTGGCAGCTGTAGCATGGGCTTTGAATCATTGGTGGTATCTGTTACAAGTGGCTCAGTATGAGTTAACAGTGCATAAAGTTCACCAGGCTCTTCTGTATTTTCGCAAACCACAGAAATTGGCACATAGGAAAGGCTGCATCTATCAGGATTTGTGCAGTCTCAATTTTAAATATGAATTTGTATAATGTGCGCTAAACATGCTCCCCAATTTCCTTAGTTGCAACCCTGCTCATTGCCCCTTGGACTCAGATGAAGTGGACCCGATTATCATGATTCCCACCACTCAAATTTTATCGATTGTACCTTCTGTGGTCTCATCAGTGGACTTGGCTCCTGATGCTCCTCTTATTTCACGGGTTTTAGCAGCTCAAATAACCTGCCCCAAAAGAGTGTAGCTATTTAGGCCAATTGTCCCTTCACACTCGCAAACATTCCCTATATTCCTTGGTTGAGGGTCTCATCTATTTTTGGTCATGGGTTTGGGTCCCCCTCTCTTTAGAGCTGAGGGGTTTTAAGCGCATCACGACCCTCCCACAATCAGTCATCCGGGCAATAGGAAATGTTTCAATTTGATTAAGCAGACATATAATTGGGTGGGTCTATCAAAAGAAGTACCAGCCTGGATCGCCAATTGCGTTACCTGCGCATGGGCCAAATCAGATCAATTAGGAATAAAATGCTCTTCTTCATCCTTTACAACAGGCGGAGGGTCCATGGACATTGGTTTCCGTGGATTTTATTGCCAAACTTCCCTGTTCTAATAGGTTTATGGTGATGGTGGTGGTTAAATATTTTACTAAATTTTTGCTACTTATTCCATGCTCTTATGCAATTACATCAGAAGAAATCGCTCATCTTTTTGTGCACCATGTAATTCTATGTTTGGTCTCCCACAGGAAATCATCAGTGACCATGGTTCTCAGTTTACAGCAAGGTTCTGGAATGAGCTCTTATCCATCTTAAAACACACCCTGTCATTTCACAGCATATCACCCCCAGTCTGATGGTCATACTGAGCGGGTTGACCAAATCTTGGAACAGTAGTTGCATTGCTATGCTGCAGCTGCACAGGATACCTGAGTCAAAGACTTTTCCCTCGTTCAATTTGCCTATAACAATGGAACTCACGCCTCTATGAGGTTTTCTCCCTATGAAGTGATGTTAGGGTATAATCCCTTGTTTTCAGTCAGTCCCTGCCTGCATACAGTGGTCCCAGCTGCCGCAGATCATGCTGATCAAATTTGGTCTACTCAATCTCTAGTGCGGGAGCATCTCACTAAAGCTTTTGGTCATTACAAGCAGTTTACAGATTTTAGATGGCTTCCTGGCCATGACATAGTGGTAAGTTCATATGTCATGCTTAATACATGCCATTTGAAAATGCAGGTACCTTCTCGGAAGTTTGCAAGCTTCGTTCAGGCCCATAGTTGGTGGAGGAAGCCTTGGGCAATGGTGCTTTCCAGTTAAAGTTTCCAGCTCACTGGAGACAGCTCTCATCTTCTATGTATCTCAGTTGTCCCTGTTCAAGGGGACTGTCCCCACGGACCCTGAGCTAATAGTAATTGAGGATGCAGAAGAGGCTGAGGTGGAAAGCATTTTAGCGTTCCACAAATCTCGGAGGTCAGTTCAGTATCTCGTGGCCTGGAAGGGTTATCCAGGCTATGAGAACAGTGGGTCTAGTTCAACAATTGTGCAAACTGTATGGAACAAGTTGAGGCATTTCATGAGTCCCATCCTGATTTTCCGTCCCCCCCCCCCCCAAAAAAGTTGCAACCATGATAGTGATCAATTTTCCAAAGGTGCACAAAAATGTAGCCCTTACGCAGCTTCCCATTGGAGGTGCCCCTCCTTTAGCAAAAGGAAAGTGTAATGTAAGTACAGGGGAACATCACCTTTGTGTGGATCTGGAGATTTTCCCATTACTAATAAGAAGGGTCCAAAGAGGGTGGCTGTACCCCTCATCACCCAGGGTGACCTTGCCCATATGGTAGATGAGCGCTGGGCAACAGCGCTCCCTTCAAAGTTTTCTTCCCTAGTCCCTGTGCTTGCCTCCATCAAACAGTTCATCAAATTGAGAAAACTTTGCACCAAAAACATCAGTAACCATCTTCCTCACAAGTGGGAGGAACTTTACAAAACCGTTGGCATTGAATCCTCAGAATTGTAGCCAAAATGTCCGAATTCAATGGGAATAAAGTCTGAAAGGCAAAAACCAATATTTAGAAAGAGACAACTAGTGAATTATCAGCCAGAATTGCAGATGACATTGAGCCATTGAGCAGTATGATCACCAATGCCAAACTCCCTTAAAATCATTTGAGACTGTCACTGAAATTTGAAATACCTAGCTCAACAATTAGATTTGCTCCTGACACAACTCATTTGGCTGAACAAATGCCCCAGTGACTGGGCACAGATGGTTTGACCATCCCAAACCTGTTTCCAACTGATTGGGACTATCCCTATGTGGGTAGCCCTGGGGAATTTCCGCTGCCTATCAGTCCAGATGCCATCGCACCAACCAACATAAATGCAGTTGAGCCTTGGTTCAGGAATTCATGGATAAACCAATAGCAACTCAGCCTGCCACTGAATCCCTTGATGTTTGTTAAAATTAGTACTATTTTTCCCCTTGCCCAAAAATTTTCCAGGTTAGGTCAAATTTGGGTGACCCAATCCCTGCTTTGACCTACTACCAATTGAACACTATTTAATCACTTGCATCACACTGAGAAAATTTTTGGTCAATTTTCTTTATCTAGATTTCCCATAAAACAATTTACCCAGTTTTTAGTTTTTTACCTAAAACTAAACCGCCCTTTCCATTTATATTTCAACAACCCACAGGTTTTTTTGCCATGTTCACCTGGTACATTGCTAGATGCTTATACACGATTATGGCTCATGGGCACTCAATGGCAAAATACCTTCCTGGTTTCACAACTGTCATACCAGCTCAATGTTACTGGCATTCAGGTTTATTTTTTGGGTGCTTTGGCACTTAAACTGGCAGGCCAGTCTAAAAATAACTTGCTGTTTGCCTGACAATCCAGTCCAGCTTCTATTGTTTGGCACCATTCCCTGTCCCTCAGTGTGGCTGGTGCCAACTACCATTCTCAGTTCCTTGAGGTTCGTTCAGATCAATATCCATGTGGAAATCATGTAGTCACTCTTGGAATTTAAACTGCCCTTGCTGTTGGACGTCAGCAGCTTGAGATCAGATGAAACCATTATGTAATCCAATTGTGACCCAGAATGTGTGGGATTTAGTGAATCATATGACAATTGCATTAGGTTGGTTGGATTTTCATCCTTCTTATCACTTCATGAGGCATATCCCCAATTTAACTAAGTAGTCTAGCATCTCATCAGCCTTCCGATTAGGATTTTAACTTGTTAGGAATATATCCTGACTCATATTCATCTAACAGTTCAGGTCTCCTTCTATAATTATCGTCACTTTGGTTGGTACTTCCAATAAATAATTCCAAAAAATTCAGTTTTTGTGGGGCTTAGGCAGAGCATAGACAGCCACCCCTTGAAGACTTACCCTGCCAGGCTAACCACCCAAAAAATCATTTAGATAGTGAAAAAATGGTTTAAGGAGAAGTAAAAATTTACTTTGGTGGGTGTTTTTGACAAGCAACCCAGTAACCTTTTTACTGCACAGGTTCAGTTTCTTCGTGCATTTTGTTACATTGTATAGAACGAATTATCAATCAATAATTAGTATTAAAGATTATCCATAGTTGAATATGAATTATATTTTGGTCCAATGCTCAGCCAGTATACCTGATTAAATACTCATGATGTCGTACTTGTAGGGATTTGTTCCCTTGATCTTGTCCACCCAATCTTTGCTGAGATACCCTGGTGACAGTCTCTTTGGCCCAACACACAGTCAGTAGCTATCTCTGATTGTGGCTCCTTCTTCTCTAGATCCCCGCTCAGATCTTTACTCTTCTCTCTGAGAGTCTTTCAATTATTGCCCTCTGCAATAATATCCTTGAGACAGAACAGCACAATAGAAGCTGATAGTTTAACTATATACTGAATGGATAATATTACTGTTCTTGTAAATACTGTTTTTGACTATATTATCCTGTTTTTATTATAGTAAAACCTAGAGAATATATATAGTGGGGAATTGAGCTGTCTAACCCTCAGTTGACACCTCTTCAATAAAATGACAGCTGTTGTCATTGAATCACCCATCCTCATCTTGGCAGCAATGGTCTTCCTCATCTTGGATAGGATTCCATCGTTGGACATCCTTGAGACCTAAAACAGAAAGAGTCAGAAAACGTGTCCCTAACATTTTCCTCTTGATCCAGGTAAACCAACCATATTTGGCTAGTGACCTGCTTAGGTAATGGGACTTATTACCCATTAAGGCAGGTCACTCACCAACCAATTGATTCACTAGTTGCAGGCAGCATCACTCGCCTTGCAACTTGGTATTCATTTCCAATCAGTCAGTGATGAAACCTGACCGATCCTAAATGGTACACCTGATAGTTAATCACTATCAGATGCCCCTATTTCGCTGTCAACTCCGCCAATGAGATCTTAAGTATTCATCCATATCAATCTCCAACAGATACAACCAGGTGAATATCCTAAAATCCCCCAAACGTAGTTACTCCAAAACTCAATCCACCCAATCTTTAATTCACTTCGCCTTAGGGAATTTTCCCCTAGCGATACCAGGTAATCTAGCAGGTTGGGAATATGGGCAAAAATCTTAACACATCCCCCCTCTTGCCTAGATTTCCAGCGAGAAAAGGACCAGGGCATGAGAACACCGCTTTGGACACTTGGTCGAATACTTCATTGGTTCAAGTAGAGTACACTCATCAATACTCAACGCTGCTCAGGACAACCTTTGGCATATGGCGTTCTTCCTCTTCCTCATCTCTACTGCCTTCTCAGAGCGTGGTCCCCACAATCTACTGTTGTTCCAGGCTGATCAATTTACTTGTGATGATATTAGTCCTGGGATCCAGTTTTCCCCCGTCAGGGTATATGACCTGCTATCATATTCAGAATTCTTGGTCCAGCATCCTTGATTTCCTAATTTTCTCCTTATCCTAGACAGGAGACTCTTGCCATCAATGTTCGTTTTGTGGCTCAATTAAGAATACTTATTTCTTATTCACCCTTGTTATTTCTCTCATAACCTCTTGACTTAATTCATTCCTAATTCTTCACTCAAAGATCTTATCCTATTAGTTTAGAGATTAATTCTCCTAAATTGGAGCTTAATGGATTGTAGAGCGAATAATGTCAACTATCATATAAATCTGACATCCCCCTCTCATCCAGCTCATATGTCAAATTCCAATTTACGATACCAACAGCTTCTGAATAATTTGTCTTATCAAAACCTCTATCTCTTCCAGCAGATGAGTCAGGATTCTCAGTGGAACCTCTTCTATGGTCCTTTCAGGACTCATACGCCTAGTCTGACACCAGCAGCTAGTCCTTCCATCAAATTACTGGAAATGGTAACTAATCATTATGAAACTAGGTGGGCTATTATTTTGAACAACTCTCGGCCAACTCTTCCTCTGTCATCAATTCCAGAGTTGGACTTCAAAACTCTCCTGGATTTGGCTCCTTTTGCTGATGCTCCAATCATTGTTGTAGATGATCCAGAGATTATACTAGTTGCTCTTGATTGTTCATTTCTTGCCAGGTTGGACCTGCTTCCTGAGTTCCTCTTCTGACTTGGTTAATATTACAAACCCACTGTTCTGGTCTCCAATCTCACTATCAGAAACAGCATTCACTTTGAGCTCCCCTATGCTGAACTCTGGGCCCAAGACACTGAGGCTTTGATTCTAGTGCTGAATCCCTCTGATCTGATTAACATTCTGGATTGTGATACTGCCACTTATGCTCTTCACTTTGCTGGCCAAGTTCTTTGAAGTTGGTCCATGAAGCTTCCAGCCTCACCTGGGTTCCACCGTTCATTCAGCTTTAGCTTTTGAGAAGCCCATAGTCATTGTTTGCAGGATGCAATCCACTCCCTGCATGACTATCTCTTCTCCGGCACTTCCTATTGGTATCTTCCACTGATGGCGTTGATAGGGGGCATGATTCAGCAACCCCCCATCAAGTATCCCTTCTTTGTTGCTGGTCCATATGTACGGTGTCCTTGATGAAGCCCATGGTCATGCGCTCAGGACTAATCTTCTGGCTCTGGTACCATATTGTGATTAAAAGAGGTTATTTGCCAATTGCCTCTTCTTATACTGTTGCTTTCCTCCCTACTCCGGGGTTTTGCAATTGGCTTCATCCAACATCTCAATTTCCCTTCCCCTAGTTGCTTTCTTGCAGGGCTCTGTGTTCACTCAATGAACATGGTTTCATGTAGGTTTTGCTCTCACTAGCATCCAATCTCATATTGTTTTTGATGGGCTGTTTATTTCTACTGCGATCCTTCCTCCCTCCCCAAGAGGCGACATAGGCAGAAATATCCCTGTAATAAAGACAATTAATAAAAATAAAAATTATAAAATTATATTGGCTTTTTCTCTGTGCAGTTATAATCTTTTTTCCAATATCTTTTATCAATTTTTTATCTTTATTCTTCTTTTTCCTATGGGACTTGACCTTGTTTCAGTTCAGTGGTCCATCTTTCTTTACTTTTTCCCCCAAACTGGGTCCTGGGTAATTAAAAAAATTATCTGAGGTGGGTCGACCTTGGGACAGATATTTCACACTGAGAAAGTTTTCTTACAGGTTTTGAAATCAAAACCTGCACTAGGGGTTTTTACCCACTCGGCTAACCACCCTTGGGTCCTGGGTACTTAAACCTTCAGTTTTCTATGGTTCAGAGGTCCTTTTTTGGACTTGACCTAATCATCAGGACATGAACAACTTAATAGTTCATCAGTCCTTCAGGAACTCTTTTATTTTTTCATAAATCCATCACTTTAGATACTTAGCATGGACTCAATTCACAACTCTTCCATCTAAGAGATTCTTGATGGAGTAGGAATCAGTTGCCATCTTAGCAAACACTTTTACGGACCCAACCACAACACATCTAATTTGTTTCTTAGTCCAAAACCATGAATATCGCAATAGGCAACTCTTTCCTCTATTTGATTTTCAGCTAAGGCCAGTTAGTTCTTGTTGTCTGTCAATTACACCCATATCCTTTTCTTCAGGGTTGTATTGAATGCTTGTGATTGCATATCAATCAGAATACTCATCAGTCATTCAGATATTGCTTGGTACTCATCCCCAATGTAGGTTCCACCACCAAATATAAAATCTGCAACAACGCAACCTTTCTTCCATATAACAATTCAAATGGCATCTTTCCTGTTGCCATATGATGACTAATATTGTAGGCGAACATCACCAAACTCAGGTACGTTCCCCATGTGGAAGTTATCCCTGCAACTAGCTTCCTCAGCGTCGCAGCCGGCATTCCATTGACCCATTCTACCAGTCTGTTTGTCTCCAGCTGGTAAGGTACTGACATGACTCCTTGGATCCCCATTATCTCATTTGATCTCAGGATCACATGAGATTTGAAGTTGGTCCCATTGTCACTAAGCAGGACCTGCGGATATCCATGCCAGTATACCACTTGATCCAGGATGAACCTCGCAGTACTGGTAGCATCTACTCTCATTAGGGCCTTTGTCTTGACCCATCTCATCAGATGGTCAATTGCAACTATAATGTACTTGACTCCCCCCATGCTCATCATCAGAAGTCCTATCATGTCAATGGACACCATGTGCCAGGCAAATCCAGGGCGGACCAGTTGGTATCCAGTTGTATTCTTATGTGGTTTGTGCAGCTTGCACTACACTCAAAAAAGCTAGATAATCTGCGACATCATAGTTGATTGATTCCATTAATAATACTAGCAAATATGATTGGTTGTATTCCTCAGGCCTCCATTCCCGACAAACTTGTGAGCTGCTTGTACTATTGCTGCTCTTTCTAACAGCTTTGGGAATAATAACTGCTTCCTGTTGATTGCCTTGAATACTTGTCCATCCATAGTCTCGGTGTTTTCCATCGCTTTCTGAAGTGCATCTTGGATTTCTCAGGGCTTGCCCCTAATTTTTCCTTTGCCCATTCTCTGGAATAGCTCATTTGCCTGCAGTACACCATCTAGATGATTGGCAACTGCAATAAGACATCCGCATTCTGATGAGAAGCCCCCACTTTGTGGACAATCTTGTAAACATAATCCTGGAGCTTAAGTGCCCATCTGACCAGTCATCCTTCTAGTTCTCTCAAATTGTAGAGCCAACGCAACAAGGAGTGGTCTGTCACCGCTTTAAAGTGCGTTTCATGGATGCATACCTATAAACTTCTTGCATGCATAAATGACCTCAAGGCATTCCCACTCAGTCACAGTGTAGTTCCTCTCAGTGGCTGAGAGTATCCAGATCACATACACCACCAGATGTTTATCCCCAAGTTCATCTACTTGGCTCAGTATAGCGATGATCACCATCAACAAAGCATCAGTTTGAATAATAAACTCTTGATCAAAATTTGGATATTTCAGAATCAGAAAATCTATCAGATACCAGCATAATTCATCAAAAGAGTCATGGGCCTCTTCATTCCATATGAATCCTTTTTTCAGATCCTTTAATAAATGAAATAATGGCTCAGCTATTCAGGTGAAGTCCTGAATAAATATTCTATAGTATCTGACCATCCCAAGGAACACTTGGATGTCTTGGACACTCTTCAGTACAGCTATACATTCTGTAGCTGCTATCTTCTGGGTTTGCAGCTGCAATCCACTGGAGTTGATTAAAAGACCCAGGTATTCTAACTCTTCTTAAAGAAGTGGCACTTCCTTGGCTTGATCTTCAGGTTAGCCATGGACAGTCGCTTAAATACTTCTTCCAAGTGGTACAGGTTAAAAGTAAACGTCCTACTGAACATGCTTATATCATCCAGATATACCAGGATGCACGACAACTTCAAGTCGCTTAATATTGCATCCATGGCCCTCTGAAACGTTGCAGGCACATTGCATAGACCCTGGGGCATCCTTGTCAGTTGGTATAGCCCCTGCACAGTAATAATCGTGCATTTTTCCTGGTCTTCCTTTGGCAAATCGATCTGCCAATATCCTGAGATCAGATACATCACAGAGAAATAATTCACTTCTCCTAAATGATCTAGAGCATTGTCAATCCTCAGTAGGGGATACAAATCCTTCTTTGTAAGTTTGTTCAGCCTTCAGTATTCAATCACCACCCGGTTGGATCCATCCTTCTTCTTCACAATTAGAATCAGACTCACTCAGGGACTTGATGACGGAACTAGAAGACCATGCTTCACTAGTTTACTGATTTCATCCTCCGCTACCACTTTGGCAGCTTTCAATTGTCAGATCAGTATCATCCTTATTGGCAAATTTTCCCCGGTGCCAATCTTGTGGATTACATCTCTTGTGCATCCTGAATCATGGTCATTTTTGGGTGAATACTCTCCAATACTTTTTAACAATTCAAGCACCTCCTCTTGCTGGCCTTCTGACAGATCAGCGAGTTGCTCTTGATCAACCAATAGGTTGATGCCCTCAGTTACCCTGGCTGATAATTCCATCTCATCAAGGGTGAAATTTACTCTGTTTGGACATCAGGATTACTCATCACTTCTTAGGTCCAAAACTCATAGAACATAAAAATTAATATTTTATACGTTTTTTATTTTTCTTTTGCAATGGGACTTTCAACCTACAAAAAAGTTCAGAGGTCCTTCTTTTACCCTTCATCCAAACTGGGTCCTAGGTACTTAAACCTACCAGTTATCATGGTTCAAAATCTTATTCTCTTAAGTTTTAACCAACCATTTGGTTCAGTGGTCCTCTTCTAGGACTTGAACAAAATCTCAGGACATAACCATTTAATTGTTCAGAGGTCCACTGGGAACATTGCAACTATTTTCTCTTAGGCTCAATACTACTGATTAGTATTAACCATTCTCACTATACAACCAGCAGCGCTGTTTCTGCACGTATAGGCTACACTTGCCAACTTTTGGCAATTCTCTTGAATATTAGGCCTTTAATCCCAACTAGTTATTCATCCAACAGGTCCTAATTTCATCTCTTATTTTGGCAACTGATGTTTTGGATCCTCATATCTCATTAGCCAACAGTTTCATCCAATTGTTCAGATCGTTTTTCTCCTGAAAATAATTTTCAGCCTTTGTGGCAAACCTTAATTACACAAGTTGTTCTGGCCTTGTTAGCTTCATCCAATTTCTCCTGAATTAATGAACTTGTCTCCAGTAACTTCTGATCATTGGTTGAGTGTTATTGATTTAAATGATTTTCAACCGCTGTCTTGGATTAATCATTTCCTGATTTGTCTTCATATCTTTATTGGTATAGCAACCAAATTCTCTGGATTGATGGCTTCCTATTTCATCCAATGCCTCATCTAAACACTCACTCCTCAGGACTATTTAAAGCGGACCCAATTTCAACCTGAGTTGATCCTGCTTTTCCTTGGGACTATTTCCACTGGGCCAAATTTCAACCCAAGTTGGCCCTGCTGATACTCTTCATCTCAAGTAGATGTCCTGTGGAACTGGTTTCCTTGCAGCTCTAGATAGTTCCATATCTAGGCTGCAAGTCCTTTTCCCTGAAAGTGACTATCTTCATTTTGCTTCACTTGGAGCTCCACTGCTGAGCTGGGTGAACACCACTGAATGTGATCCCCTTCACATTCTATCTTCATTACTTCCTTCAGTAACTTATTTCCAAAATTAGAAATATCTTCATAGGACATCATGTTCTAAATTCTTCAACTTAACTACCCCTGTAGTAAGCACCAACTTGTAAAAATTTTTACTCTTGTGGTTGTTATTGGCAAGCAACCCAGTACCCTTTTTACTGCACAGGTTTGGTTTCCTCATGCACTTCATCACATTGTATAGAATTAATTAAAAAATTGGTCATAGTATGAAGACTATTATCTGTAGTTGTATGAATTATATTTTGGCTCAATGCTCAGCCAGTATTCCTGATTAGATATTTATGATGTTATACTCATAGGGATTTGTTCCCTTGCTCTTGTCCACCCAATCTTTGCTGAGATACCCTGGTGGCATTCTCTTTTGGCCCAACACACAGTCAGCAGCTATCTCTGATTGTGGCTCCTTCTTCTCTAGATCCCCACTCAGATCTTTACTCTTCTCTCTGAGAGTCTTCTGATTATTGCCCTCTGCAATAATATCCTTGAGACAGAACAGCACAATAGAAGCTGATAGTTTAACTATATACTGAATGGATAATATTACTGTTCTTGTAAATACTGTTTTTGACTATATTATCCTGTTTTTATTATAGTAAAACCTAGGGAATATATATAGTGGGGAATTCAGCTGTCTAACCTTTGGTTGACACCTCTTCAATAAAATGACAGCTGTTGTCATTGAATCACTCATCCTCATCTCAGCAGCAATGGTCTTCCCCATCTTGGCTAGGATTCTGTCA
The DNA here is from genome assembly GCA_022478985.1 of Massospora cicadina. NCBI lineage: Eukaryota > Fungi > Entomophthoromycota > Entomophthoromycetes > Entomophthorales > Entomophthoraceae > Massospora > Massospora cicadina. The sequence goes on along the minus strand of JAKSZP010006599.1, from coordinate 69,657 downwards.
TTGGACATCCTTGAGACCTAAAACAGAAAGAGTCAGAAAATGTGTCCCTAACATTTTCCTCTTGATCCAAGTAAACCAACCATATTTGGCTAGTGACCTGCTTAGGTAATGGGACTCATTACCCATTATGGCAGGTCACTCACCAACCAATTGATTTGCTAGTTGCAGGAGGCATCACTCACCTTACAACTTTCTGTTATATCCAATCAGTCAGTGATGAAACCTGACTGATCCCAATTGGTATATCTGATAGTTATTCACTATCAGATGCCCCTATTTCACTGGCAACTCCACCCAATGAGATCTTAAGTATTCATCTGTATCAATCCCTGACAGATACAACCAGGTGAATATCCCAAATCCCCCAAACATAGTTACTCCAAAACTTGGGCCAACCAATTTCTAATTCACTTCGCCTTAGGGAATTTTCCCCTAGCAATACCAGGTAATTAGCAGGCTGGGAATATGGGCAAAAATACTAACAGGGGACTAAATTTGTTAAAGCACTAAATTTTTTTAGAAAATAAAAAGAGATGCCCTCAATTTTTAGAAAATAGAACTGCCTTCAAAAAAGGTACTAAAAAGTAAGAAATAATTGTGAAATTATGCCTCCTCAATAAAACCCTTTTTGAAGTTGGCACAACATTCCAACCTGACTTATAGAATTTTGTTCCCAAATACAAATTATATCTAATGTCTGGATTGGGTCCAAGTGTAAACTATAAGCAACTTATAATATACAGTGCTGAGTATATGTTTATTATAAATGGCTATTATTAGTCAGTTTAAAAGCTGGGGCCAACTTCTATAAGGGTTTTATCGAGTATTCATAATTTCTTATTTCATATTTTAGTGCCCTTCTTGAAGGAGGTTCTTTTATCCTATTTTTTTGAAGGAAGTTCTTTTTTCTCATTAATTTGTTACGATCTAAGGGTTTGGTCAACTTAACAAAATTAAAAGGGTTCTTGGCACTAAAATAAATATAGGTCTATTTTATCTGCATATCCTCTAGGATATACCGATTCGGGTTTAAACCCCTTATACATTTAACCTTTTGCCTAAACTACGAACCCGAAGTCAAAATGACCAAAGGTACGGTGTACCTAGCACCGGATGTAAAAGTTTTCTAAAAATACCCAAAACCGCACTACGAATTAACATTTAATTTTGAAGTTTAGAAAGTTCCAACCCTTCCCTCAAATTTAAAGCTTTAACTTTTAAAACTGTGGGGGTGACAAACTTGAGGTGATGAACCAAGTTATTGTCTTCTACCGTTGGTGGCCAGTTTCAACCTTTACCAATTTATCGGAAGCTGAAGCCACTTATGAAATTAACTTTTACCGGGTTGCCCCTAACGTACGAGGCCTAGGACCCTCCTCCCGTTTAGACTTCACCAAAACTCGGTACCTTTCGTTCCCGGGGTCCCGCTTCGATTGGCCGGTAAGTTTAATGCTTTTCAACTAAGCTGGTATGCTTATTAACCCCTTGGTCTGGTTTTTTGGGCTGGCCATGGGTTTTTTTTGCAGCGGTGGGGTTACCGTGACATCTTTTAATGTTTTTATCCCTATCCGCTTTTGTCCTATTTACTTCTAACTGTTAAAATTTGAGCCGGTTTAAAAACTTAAGGTTGACCTCCCAACCCATAATTAAACTGGCTGGGGTTCACGGCTCACAGCATCCTTTGCGCTATAAGTTAGACTTTCGTCCGGACAAAGTTTTCGTCAGGGGTTTATCAAACTGGCCCTTAGAGCTTGGTACCCTCAGATTTGCCGCAGATAAAAGGTTTTATGGGTTTAACGGCAGGTTGGAAGGATCAGGTTAAAGCCGCTCGACCTTTAGAAACGCGCTTATAATTTTTAATCTGGTACGCGTTGAGTTATTGTTGTTCAGACCGGTCGGTATCGTTGTTCTCATGGGTTTAATGCTTCATGCCCAATTTGTTTTCTTTCGGTGGGAAGTATTAAGCCTCCTATCCTTAAAGTTTTGTATCAGCTTATGTACCCCAGTGAACTACATCAGCGGTGATGGCAATTGACGCTCCAGCCGCAAACAAATCGGCTTTGGGGACACCCGATACCGAGCTTACGCGTGCGGATACCATAAAAAGATGTAGCAGGGTGTTTGCAAGCTACGCCACCAAGAGGCAAGCTGGGGAGAGCTACATGACGAAAGATGACTTCATCAGCGCCCTCTCACCCGATACGCCCACCGCTATCCGAAGGGAAGAGTACGGCCTCCTCTTTAGGGTGGCGGATCCCCATAAGCGTGGGGATCTATCCTTCGATGACTTTGTCACATTTGAGGAGCTTTTAGCGCGCTCGGATGCCGAGTTCGCCGTTGCCTTTAAGCTATTGGGCCAGGGCAAGGTTTCGATCAGAAACTTCAAGCGGGCGCTCCAAACCCACCGGGAGGGTGAACTACCTTTTGATCTTAAAACCGAGTGGTTCCAGTTGTATACTGGAGGCGAAGGTTTGGAACACGCGATTGATTACCCCTACCTTCTGTCAGATTCTCAACGATCTCCAAGCTGAGAGGGTCAGGCAAGCGTTCCAACACTTCGCCCCCGAGGACTTTAAGGCGATTGTGCGGCTTTTGGCCAAAAACAGACTGCCGGAAGACGTGATTGCGCACTCGCCCACCCTTGGCGAGGTCCTGCCGGGGAACCGGATCAGCTATGCGAGCGTGACCGCGTTTCACAACGTTCTCCGCCAACTTGATTTGATTGTGGCGACGGTTGAAGCCAGCTTTAAAGCCAGCACCATCACCAAAGCTGATTTTATGAAGGCAACCGCTCGGCTGGGGCGCTACGCCCTCCTCACCCCCTGGAGGTTGACATCGTTTTTCACTTGGCCAGCCGAGGTAACCCTGACGGGCGGCTCACCCGGCGGGATTTTTCCCGCCTGTTAAATCCTGCCTGGGGGGCCGAGCCCGCTGCCCCGGTGGAACCGGAGCTTCCTTCCGGGCCTTTTGGCCGGGAGGCTCTCAAGGATGCGTACGCCTTCCTGTTAGGCTCGGTTGCCGGGGGCGTGGGTGGAGCTGTCGTCTACCCAGTTGACCTCGTGAAGACCCGCATGCAGAACCAACGGTCGGCGCTGGTTGGGCCGGTACTCTACAAGAATAGCCTTGGGTGCTTGCGGAGGGTCGTCCACAGCGAGGGCTTCGTCGGGCTGTATCGGGGCCTTGGCCCCCAGCTGCTCGGGGTTGCCCCGGAAAAGGCCATCAAGTTGACCATCAATGACCTTGTACGGGGCCTCATGGCCGACCAACCCAGCGGAGATATCCCTTTATGGGTCGAATGGGTGGCGGGCGGTTGCGCCGGAGCAAGCCAGGTCGCCTTTACCGACCCACTTGAGATTGTCAAGATCCGCCTCCAAGTGCAAGGCGAGTTGGCCAAGGTGGGTCCGCCTAGGCCATCCGCCCTGTGGGTCGTCCGCAACCTCGGCCTCCTAGGTTTGTATAGAGGGGTGGGGGCCTGCCTCCTGCGCGACGTGCCCTTTTCAGCCATCTACTTTACCACGTATTCCCATCTCAAGCGCGACTACTTCCATGAATCGGGTACCAATAAACTTTGCGTGGTGGAGCTTCTCGCCGCCGGGGCAGCTGCCGGTATGCCCGCCGCTTACCTCACCACCCCCGCCGACGTGATTAAAACCCGCCTCCAGGTTGAAGCCAGAATGGGGGAAACCCGGTACCTGGGCCTCTACGATGCGGCCGCCAGGATCTATAGGGAGGAGGGGGTCCGCGCGTTCTTTAAGGGCGGAACGGCGCGCATCTTCCGCTCCTCGCCCCAGTTTGGCGTTACGCTGGCCGCGTACGAGCTGCTCCAGCGCACCTTCCCGCTCGCGCGGATGGAGGCCACGGTTCCGGCGCTCGTCTCCAAGGTGGCGGCTCCCACCGGCGCCGATGGCCCCCAACTTTTCAAATCCCAATCGACGCTTCAACTGCTCCGCAACCTGGACTACAAATTCGGTCTCATCCCCACCCGTACCCCCAAAGGGTAGATTTAAACCTTGATTTTTGATTGATGCCATCGCTTAACTGGAATCTAACGCTTTAACTCTTAAACTGGCGCCACCCCTAAAGCACGCTGCTCCAAGGGTTGGCCATCGATCCTTGCAACTAGACCAGCTGCAGTACATATCTCAGGCTGTCCACCCCTTAAAATGTCATCCTTCTTTCTAGGAAAGTTGAGGTAACCTTTAATCGATGGATAACGATTGATGTTTAAGTGGGGGAAGCGCTCGGTAGTATCTATAGATGAGTGTTAAAATTTTAAACCTCTTTGGAAGGGAAGGCGACATTGTTAATGCATGGAAATGTGGATTCTAACTGGGGTTCAGGTGTAAAGGATCTTCGATGCCCCTGTGAGTGCCTTTGGAATATGAATATGGGCTGTACTAACTTGGCGGATGCTGTTACCCTACTGCAAAGGCTAATTGGTCTGGTCCGTCCAAAGTTTTGCACGCGGGTGGGCTACCTACCCTTACGCTCGATAAAGGGCGGACAACTAAACTCCGGTTGGCTATAGATGGGCGGGGTTTTTACGGTATGGAACTCGGCCCATAACCCAAGGTACCCCATCCTAGGTTGAGCTTTAGCAGTCCTAAATCCCCAAACTATCAGGAAACCTTAACATACTTGGCAAGCCCAAATGGATATTTGGACGCGGGAATAGGGGGCGTAGAGTAAAGTAGGGTACGAGTGGCTTCAGTTATCATGCAAGCCTAAAAGGTTGGGGTCTCAGCGATGGGAATTCCAAATGGAATGATCATTAGGTATCAGTTAAGCATCAGATGCATCTAATGATTATCAAGCTGTATCTATAGCGGTTACATTTTAAATCTAGTAGGTATGGATGGTGTCCGAATACCAAGGTATGAAGGGAGATTGGCCTCCAAAGTCTACCTTACACCAAAAACTCATTAAAAACGTGCCTGGCGTATGAGTTTCTTAACCCTATAACCACCGGTATTCAGTAGTATATTGTTCACTAGATCAACAATTTGGAGTGGGGGGATGAAACTTCAAAGTTCTAATTAACCCCTTACAAAAATTTAATACGATTCAGCTTTGGCAGGTAATGAGATTTTTTTATTGGCACGTGGTAATTACCTCTCTGGGGGGAATCGGATTCAGTCAGGGTACCATCCTTCCAGTTTAGCAAGGTTTACTCATCAGACTTTTTCAATCCAACCCCTAATTTGGGGTAGATTGGAATCAGGAGGGGTTGGATTCAATGAACTGAGTTTAAAGGGTCAAGTTCCTATAACATCCCCCTCTAGGTCTTGCTGCAGGGGTGCATAAGCCATGCAAAAATAGCTTGTACCCTGTAAAAATTTACTGTTTTGGGTTATTATTGGCAAATAACCCCAATAAACTTATTACTGCACAGGTTTGGTTTCTTATGCACTTTGTCTGCATTGTATAGTATATTAGATTATCTGTTGATAATAGTATGACAACTATTATCTGTAGTTGAGTGAAACTCTTATATCTCAGCCCAATGCTCGGCCTTGTATTCCCGCTTGAAATACTTGAGATGTCATGATATAGGGATCTGTTCCTCGTTCTGTCCAACCCAATCTTTGAGATTCCCTGGTGGCAATCTCTTTGGTCCAACACACAGTCGGCAGCAATCCCTGATTGTTTCTCCTTCTCTAGATCCCTGCTCAGATCTTTATTCTTTTCCCTAAGAGTCTCCCAATTATTGTACATAGCAATAATATCCTTGAGAAGAATAGAATAATGAAAAGCTGATAACAGTTTACTTAAACTATATACCAGATGAAAATTATATAGGTAAATACTGTTGTATAATCTGTTTTTTATTATGAGTGTACTCTAGAGAATTTATAGTGGGGATTCAGTCATCTAACCCTCAGTTGACACCTCTTCAATGAAACGGTAACCGTTGCTGTTGAATCATCCATCCTTGTCTCAGCAGGAATGGTCTTCTCCATCCTGGCTAGGATTTCATCATTGGATATCCTCGAGACTTAGACAGAAAGAGTCAGAAAACATGTCCTTAACATTTTTCTTTTGATCCAAGTGAACCAACCATATTTGGCAAGTGGCCTGCTTAGGTAATGAGATTTATTACCCATTAAGGCAGGTCATGCACCAACTGATTGATTTTCTAGTTGTAGGAAGTATCACTCACCTCACAACTTGCTACTCATTCCCAATCAGTCAGTGATGAAACCTGACCAATCCCAATCAGTACACCTGATAGTTAATCACTATCAGATATCCCTATTTCATTGGCAACTCTGCCCAATAAGATCTTAAGTATTCATCCAGATTAATCCCTGATGGATATGACCTGGAAAATATCCCAAAATCCCCTGAACATAGTTGCTCCAAAATTCAGGCCAACCAATTTCTAATTCAGCTCACTTTAGAGAATTATCCCCTAGCAATTCCTGGTAATCTAGTGGGCTGGGAATATGGGCAAAATTCCTAACACATCCCCCCACTTACCTAGATTTCCAGTGAGAAAAGGACTGGAGCATGAGAACACCGCTTTAAATACTCAGTTGAATACTTTATTGGCTCAAGCGGAGTATGATTATCAATATGCAATGCTGCTTGGGATAACCTTCAGTGTGCGGCGCTCTTCCTCTTCCTCCTTGCTACTGCCTACTCAGAGTTCAGTCCCATGATCTACTGTTGTGCTTGGCTGATCAATATACTCATATTGATATTAGTCCCAGAATTTAGTTTCCCCCTCATCTGGGCATATGACCCACTGTCATATTCAGGATCCTTGGTCTGGCATCCTCAATTTCCTGATTTTTTCTCATCCTAGACAGATGAATCTTACCATTGATATTTGATTCATAGCCCAATTAAAAAATATTTATCTATATTCACCCTTATTATTTCTCTCATAATCTCTTGGCTCAAGTCATTTCTAATTCTTCTCTTGGAGAGCTTATCTCATTAATTTAGATTAATTTCTCCAAAATTGGAGCTTAATGGATTGTGGAGTACATAATGTCAACTTCCATATAAGTCAGACTTCCCCCTCTCATCCAGCTCATATGTCAAAATCTGAATCGTGGTACCAGCAGCTTTTAAATAGTTTTTCTAATCAAGATCTTTGGTTCTTCCAGCAGATGAGTCAGGAAGTGCGATGTAATCTCATCTATGGTCCTTTCAGGACTCATAAGCCTAGTCTGGCACCAGCAGCTAGTCCTTCCATCAGATTACCAGAAATGATAACCAATCCCTCCAAAACCAGGCTTGCAATTATTCAAACAACTCTTGGCCAATTCCTCCTCTGTCATTGATTCCAAAGTTGGATTTCAAAGCTCTCCTGGGTTTGGCCCCTTTCACAGATGCACTGACCATCATTGTGGATGCTCCAGAGATAATGGCTTTCACTCTTGATTGCTCTTTTCTTGCTGGGTCAGACTTGCTTCCTGAGTTCTTCTTCCAACTTGGAAGATACTACAAACCTGCTGGCTTGACTACCAAGCTTACCATCAGTAATAGTATTAATTTTGAGCTCCTCTACGCTGAACTCCAGGCCCAAGTAACTGAGGCTTTGTCCTAAGTGCTGAATCCCTCTGATCTTGAGAACATCCTAGATCAGGATATCACTGCTTATGCTCTTCACTTTGCTGGCAAAGTTCTTCAAAGTTGGGCTGCAAAGCTTCCAGCCTCTCCCAAGTTCCATCGCTCCTTCTGCTTCAGCTTCTGAGAAGCTTGTAGTCATTGCTTGCAGGATGACATTTGCTCCCTGCATGACTATCTCATCTCCAGCGCTTCCCATCAGTATCTTATGCTGATGGCATTAGTAGGGGGCATGATTCAGCAACCCTCATCAAGCATCCCTTGTTTGCTGCTGGCCCATATGTCTGGTGTTCTTGATGAAGCCCATCTTCAGGCACTCAAGACAAATCTTCTAGCTCTGGTACCATATCAGGATTACTCAGGGTTATTCACTGACTGCCTCTTTTTATACTGTTGCTTTTCTCTCCACTTGGGGTTTCACAATTGGCTTCTTCTGACATTTCAATTTCTCTTCCCCTAGTCACTTTCTCATAGGGATCTGCATCCGCTCAAAGAACTTGGTTTTGTGTAGGTCTGGCCCTTGCTAGCATTTGATCTCACATCAATTTTGACAGGGTATTCATTCCTACTGCGATCCATCCTCCCTCCCCCAAGAGGCAACATAGGTGGAATTATCCCCATATTGAGGACAATTAATAAAAATAAAAATTATAAAATTATATTGATTTTCTATGTGGGTTATAATCTTTTTTCTATAACTTTTATCAATCTTTTATTTTTATTCTTCTTTTTTCCATGGGACTTGACCTTGTTTCAGTTCAGCGGTCCATCTTTCTTTATTTTCCCCCAAACTGGATCCTGGGTACTTAAACCATCCAGTTTTCTATGGTTCAGAGGTCCTTTTTGGACTTAACCATCTAGATTGGTTCAGAGGTCCTTTTTTCAGACTAGACCTAATCATCAGGACTTGACCAACATAATGGTTCATTGGTCCTTTTAGAACTCTTTTATTTTTTTCATCGATTTATTGCTTCAAATACTTGGCATGGACTCAATTCACAACTCTTCCATCCAAGAGATTCTTGATGGAGTAGGTGTCAGTCGCCGTCTTGGCAATAACTTCAAATGGACCTGACAACAATGAATCAAATTTGTTTCTTCTCCCAAAACCATTCATATCACATTAGTCAACTCTTTCGCCTATTTGGTATTTTGATAAGGCTGATCAGTTCTTACCATCCATCCTTTTGCTTGTATCCTTTTCTTCAAAGTCATATCAAATGCTTGTAATTGCATTTTGATCAGGATATTCATCAGTCAGTTCAGATACTGCTCTGCACTCATCCCTGATTTTGGTTCCACCACCAAATATAAAATCAGTGGTAAATCAGCCTTCCTCCTGTATAGCAGCTCAAATGGCATTTTTTCTGTCGCCATATGATAACTGATATTGTAGGTGAATGCCACCAAACTCAGGTACATTTCCCACGCAGAAGTTCTTCCTGTGAACAGCTACCTCAGCATCGCAGCCAGCATTCCATTCAACCGTTCTGCCAGTCCATTCATCTCCATCCAGTAGGGTACTTCACCACTCCTCTGATCCCCATTATCTCATTTAATTGCGGGATCACATGGGATGTGAAGTTTGTCCCATTATTGCTAAGCAGGATCTTCGGATATCCATGTCAATATACTACTTGATCCAGGATGAACTTTGCGGTGCTGTTAGTGTCTACTTTTTCCAGGGCCTTCATCTCAACCCATCTCATCAGATGGTTGACGGTAACTATTATTTACTTGACTCCCCCTGTGCTCATTGTCAATGGTCCCTTTATGTCAATGGACACTGTATGCCAGGCAAATCCAGGGCAGACCAGTTGGTATACAATTGTATTCTTATGTGGCTTGTGCAGCTGGCACTTCACACAGCGAGATAGATAGTTGGTGACATTGAAATTGATTGACTCCCAGTAGTAGTACTGGAGAATATGATTGTTTATTTTTCTCAAGTCTCCATGCCTGACAACCTTATGAGCGGCTTGTACAATAGCCGCTCTTTCCACTGGCTTCAGGAATAATAACCACTTCCCATTTATCATCTTAAACACTTGTCCATCCATGGTCTTGGTGTTTTCTATCACTTTCTGAAGTGCAGATTGTATTTCTCAGGGCTTGTTCCTGATTTGTCCATCGACCATTCTCTGGAATAGCTCATCTGCTTTTGTTTATACCATCTGGACCATTGGTAACCACAATAAGCCATCCACATTCTGGTGAGAAGCCCTCACTCAGTGAACAATCTCATAATCATAAGCCTGTAGCTTAAATTGCCCATTGGACTAGTCATTTTTGGGTTCTCTTAAATTATGGAGCCAACGCAACAAAGAGTGGTCCGTCACCACTTTAAAGTGCATTATGTGGATATATACCTGAAACTGCTTAAAGGCATAAATGACCACAAGGCATTCACGCTCAGTTACAGTGTAGTTCATCTCAGCGGCTGAGAGTGCCTGGCTCACATATGCCACCGGATGTTTATCTCTAAGTTCATCTACTTGGCTTAGTATGGTGCTAATTGCCATCAACAAAGCATTGGTTTGTATAATAAATTCTCAATCAAAATTTGGATATTTCAAAATTGGAGAATCTATTAAATACTGGCGTAGCTCATCAAAGGATTCCTATGCTTCTTCATTCCATATGAATCCTTTTTTTGGATCCTTCAACAGATGGAATAAGGGCTCAGCTATCAGTTAAAGTCCTGAATAAATCTTCTGTAGTATCTGACCATCTGTAAAATTCTGTGGCTGACTCAAAAATAAACCCTTCAACAACCTATAGATTGGGCCGATTTTCCCACCTAATGCTTGAACTAATAATCTAATTAAAACCTAGTACAATAACACAGCTCAGGCCAATTATTGCTACGTGGATTTAATTATATTACTAAAGCTCATGCTGAATATCCCCGCACATTTAGGTTAACCTTCTCTGCAACTACTCGGCCAAGTTGATCAACTTAATGTTAATTTAATTAATTATTCTATTAGCAGCTTGGGACGAATACATTTGCACAGTTGGGCCAATTATCTCTTCCCAATCATCAGCAACTAGTCCAGAATAATCAAAAATCAATATTAAGAAATTTGCCCCCCCTTGGTTGGGACCATCTAGTACTAAAAAAAATATTAAGAAATTTGTATACAAAATTATTTGGGGATGACTTGAAGTTACTTTTAAAAATCACATGGACAATCAAACAAACAACAAAATCAATTTTCTGCCCTAGGGCAAAAATTCATATGTCAATCTGTGTAAACAGCTCAATAGCACTTGCATGGACTACCTGAAAGAGGTTACCTAGTACTATCAAGGAAGAAGCCTGCTGACATCATGATTAGGGGTGCATCATTTACTTCAATTGAGATCAAAATTTCACAGAAGGTGTGTTTTGTCAGCAGTATGACAAAACTGAAATCTAGAAGATCTTAGGACAATTTTGCATGCTTTTATTGCAATTTTTGACCTGAAATCCTCCTGATTTTGAGAGTTACTTGCCATCAATGAACCTAAGAAAAAGTTTCAGTCATAGGCCAAACTGAGGTGGTAAAATAACTGTTGAAATTTTGTACTAGAATGTGGCCAGGAGATGCCCTAGAGGTATAAATACCGGCGCCTGGCCTAACAAATTATTAATAAATAATCTAGTCTTAAATAAAGTCTATTTTAATTTATCTTCGTTTTATTTTGTATCTTAAGTCGCTTTTGGAGAGTGTTGGCAAGCTGGGATCTCAGGATCCACAGCTTGCAACTTTGCCTTCCTTGGCTGAAGTTCCCAATTATGAAGGAAAAATTGAACCCAAAGTCAGACGGAAAAATTGGAGCCACTTTCATATGCATAGTACATTTTTGAATGGTTTGAAAGCCATAAGCAACTGGCCAAATTGAGGATTCACCGGCCAAATTTCAGCCCAATTTACAGTGCAGGATTTAATTAATCTAGCGAGCGATCCTTGGATTTTGACACCATACCAAGGAACACTTGGATGTCTTAAACACTCTTTGGCACAGACATCCATTCTATGGCTTAAATCTTATGGGCTTGCGGCTGCAATCCACTAGAGTTAATCACGAATCCCAGATATTCCAACTCTTTTTTTTGAAAAAGTGACACTTCCTCAGCTTAATCTTCAGGTTAGCTGTGGACATTCGTTTGAATACTCCTTCCAAGTGGTGTAGGTGATCAGTAAACGTCCTACTGAACAAATTGATATCATCCAAGTATACCAGGACGCATGACAACTTCAAGTCGCTCAGTATAGCGTCCATGGCCCTTTAAAACATTGCAGGCGCATTACATAGACCCTGGGGCATCCTTGTCAGTTGGTATAGCCCCTGGATGGTAATAATCGCGCATTTTTCTTGGTCTTCTTTTGGCAAGTTGATCTGCCAGTATCCCAAAATCAGATCCATTGCGGAGAAATACTTTGCTACTCCCAATCGTCCTAGTGCATTGTCAATTCTTGTTAGAGGATGCAAATTCTTCATCATAATCTTATTCAGCTTTTGGTAGTTGATCACCACCCAGTTGGAGCCATACTTTTTCTTCACGATTAGAATTGGACTCACCTAGGGATTCAACAATGGAACTAGAAGCCCATGCTTCACTAGTTTGCTGATTTCATCTTCCACTACTACTTCAGCTGCTTTCAATCATAAGATTGGTCTCATCCTGATTGGCAAGTTTTCCCCGGTGTCAACCTTGTGGATCACATCTCTTGCACATCCCAAATTGTGGTTATCCTGAGCGAATACTTCCCAATACTTTTCAAACAATTTGAGCACCTCCTCTTGCTGGCCTTCCAATAGATCAGCAAGTTGCTCTCTATCAACCAATATGTTGATACTCTTGGTTACCATGGCTGATGATCCATCTCATTGAGGGTGAAATTTCCTCCGTTTGGCCATCAGGATCAAGTAAACAAACGCAATGATCTGATTCTTCCTGATCTTCATCAGGTTTCCACTTAAATTTTCCAGGAGAACTGAACTTTCTTCATGTACTGGCATTATAAATATCAAGAGCCACCCAAGGTTCCACTCAGGACTTCTTCCAGGGGCTTTCGACCTCCCCATACAACAGCTCAGGTATCTCCAATATCAACCCCATGTTGACTATCATCTGCAATCCTGGCGGTATGGTCTTCTCATTCTTGATCCTCAGTGGAATTCCTCAGTTCTCTAAGATTTCCGTCAGAATTTCTTATCACTTCTGACTAACTAATTGGTAACAAATTAGGACAATGTCATCATTGTATATTAGATTGATGAAGTTGTTTCTCCTATTCAGTGAAGCTTCACCATCCTTCTGATATACCAATAATAACGTCTGACCCAATATGGTCAACGTATCATCCTTGAAGTTATATTTAACTCCATACTTGCATAGAAATTCCATTATAATCAGAATGGCATAGTTTTGGTTGGCCAAAACTATTGCTGACGCAGATACCACCAATGACCTGAATCATAGTGGCAAAGCGCTATATGCTCCATAGGAGACAATGGTATTTGGCCCAGCTGTCCCATATTCCTTCTTATGTTCCAAGTCCGGCAAGATCTTCATCCTCTTTACCAGCTTGGTTGAGACAATGAAGATGGGAGATCCGCTGTTGACAATTGATCTCACCCGCACTTGATTTAATTGTATGTCTATATATGTACACTCAGAGTATTATAATATAGTGTTTAATGAGTGTATAATGGCATTATAAGCTGAATTGAGGGTGTGAATAATTTGCACCAATAAATCAGGAAATGATTCCTTTATTGCACTGAGGGGATCAACAAATTGGCCTCATCTAATTGGACTTCAGATATCCGTCAGGATTCTCAGTGGTTCAAATATTGTCCGCCAGTTGTCAGGCGTACAGATGGGCAACTTCCTTGATTATCTCAGGGTCAATTCCCTTTGCCCTGGATCTGGTCACTGCATTTACATCCAAATTGACCACTTGATACAGCTAATCCTGTACATCATCATCCAAGAACAGATCGCTGATATCAATTTCCTCAGTCATGATGTCTGAAGGAACAAGCTTCTCTGCAGCTCTAGACTGTTCCCCATCTAGGCCACAGACCCTTTTCCTGATTCCTTGGTGCATCTGACTCTTTTGCCTTGACCATGTTGATTTGATCCTTCAGCACTTACAGTGAACGGTGAAATGTCCTTTCCCACCACATTGGTAGCAGACCTTTTCCTTCTTATTCAACCATCTGAATTCTTCAGGCTTATTCCCTGGCACGGTTCAGTTGTTTGTCTCTTTAGCACCTTTGTTCCTCTTTGTAAGATTCAAATTGCATACCAGATTAGATTTGAAACTTCTATTTGGGGCATCAAATGTTGCTCCCAAAAATCTTTAAATTATCTACCATATGAGAGGTAGTTATTTTCCATCGTGAACATGGAAGACATTATGCAGTGAAAATCATGATAGGGCCAAAAGGCTACTTGTAAGGCGATTCTGGCATCGATGTCATCCAGTACTTTTGCTCCCACCAGGATCTGCAACTCCTGGTAGAACCAATCTGCAAAGCTTGCTAGAGACTCGTTTTTATGGAACTGGTTTCCAATAAACTCCTGTTTGCGCTTTGACATGTGCGTCGGACTCCTGAATTCCTTCATTATGGCCGCCTTTGCCTCCACATATGACCAGCCGTCCCCTTCCAGGTGGGGCAACACTAGCTTTTGACAGTCGGTGTATAGGCAATTTATGACTGTCAACTCCTTTTGACGATCCCCCATAGCCATAAATGGTCATATCAAACAGTCATAAAAATGCTGGGGCGTTATCCTGATAGAACGTTAGCAATCTTGGCATTGCCTTAAATTCCTCTGAGTTATCTCTAGCCGATTCTCTAGATTCAGCCACTCAGCTCACTTGAGGAGTGACTTCAGGCATCATCTACAAAATGGCAGCAAAAGTGGGCGGGATGTTCCTTGGGGTATTCAACTTCTTAATTATCATGTGAGGACTCCTTTCTTCAGCATCACTTGCCATATCTGGTTCACAACCACATCTGTGAGTTTTAAGTTCCTTGACCTGTTTGATCAGTCACTCTATATCAGCACTAAAATTTTTCAAACAAACATGATCCTCTTCTCACTCCGTTTTCAGATATAAGACCTCTCAAACTAAGTCCCCTTCTTTCTTCTTAAACAAAGTTACTTTCTCAAGTAACTCATTCCCAAAACTCGCAACATTATTGATCCCATTCTCCATCTTAGCAACTCATTCTTCCAAGGTTGCAAATTCATGATGATCTGCTGTGTTTAGGGCATTATGATTCAAATTGGCTAACTTTATCAACCATTTACATAACTCATCTTTGTATGACATTCTTATAAGTTCTTCAACTCAACTACACCCCTGTAATGAGCACCAACTTGTAAAAATTTACTGTTTTGGGATACTATCAGCAAACAATCCCAATAGACTTATTACTGCACAGGTTTGGTTTCTTATGCACTTTGTCTGCATTGTATAGTATATTAGATTATCTGTTGATAATAGTATGATGACTATTATCCGTAGTTGAGTGAAACTCTTATATCTCATCCCAATGCTTGGCCTTGTATTCCCGCTTGAAATACTTGAGATGTCATGATATAGGGATTTGTTCCTCGTTCTGTCAACCCGATCTTCTCTGAGATTCCCTGGTGACAGTCTCTTTGGTCCAACACACAAAAGCAATCCCTGATTGTTTTCCTTCTTCTCTGGACATCCGCTCATATCCTTACTCTTTTCCTTAAAGAGTCTCCCAATAATCGCACACAGCAATAATATTCCTGAGATCAAGTAGAACAATTGAAAGCTGATAAAGTTTACTACTTAAAACTATATACCGGATAAAAACTTATGTATTTATTATTGAATTCTAGGGAATTATATAGTAGGGGATTTGGCTGTCTAACCTCAGTTGACACCTCTTTGATGAAATGGCAGCTGTTGCCATTGAATCACCTATCCTCATATTGGCAGCGATGGTCTTCCCCATCCTGGCCATGATTCTATCATTGGACATTCTTGAGACCTAAAACAGAAAGAGTCAGAAAACGTGTCCCTAACGTTTTCCTCTCAATACAAGTGAACCAACTATATTTGGATAGCGACATGCTTAGGTAATGGGACTTATTACCAATTAAGGAAGGTCATGAACCAACTGATCAATTTGCTAGTTGCAGGTGGCATCACTTGCCTTGCGTCTTACTACTTACATTCTCAATCAGTTGGTGTTGAAGCCCAACCGATTGAAATTGGTACATTTGATAGTTAAACACTATAAGATGCCCCTATTTCATCAGCAACTCTGCCTGATGAGACCTTAAGCATTCATCCAGATCAATCCCCCAACAGATATGACCAGGCAGATACATTAAAATCCCCCAAACATAGTTACTCCAAAATTCGGGCCAACTGATTTCCAATTTACTTCGCCTTAGGGAATTATCCCCTAGCGATTCCTGGTAGTCTAGCAGGCTGAGAAAATGGGAAAAATCCCAGCATGCCCAAATTACCACGGTACCAATTAAAATGGAGGCGGTGGAATATTCTACCCCACCCCAATAATTTACACACTAGGGTCCATACCCATTGGTTACCAACTCATGATGTCAGCTTCCAGGGCGGTGGTGATAAAAAACTAAATCACCTAAAGGATAATCTGGTAAGGCAGGTTTTTTGGCACAAGTTTAATGATCTGGTTTATAGGGGCATTAGATTGATGCAACATCCATGGATTGAAGTCATATATCTCATCAGTCAAGCATCTTAAATTAAGCTCCACATCATCAGGAGTAGCCAATTCAAGTATCAGTCGAATGTTGGAAGGCAGAAGGGGATCTCTATCATATAAAGCCTTAAAAGGTGACATTTAGATGAACTGATGTTAGCTAAGACAATAGGCAAGAAAAGTACCACTTTAATTGGTGCTTTCTGTAATGATGACAGGGTAGCCCTACTGATTAGCAGAGCAGACAATATAAGATAGCCAACCCATGACACATTGAGATGGCCTTAACTATACTTCTAACAGTTTTTAAGCAGTGAACCCCAATTTGATGTACCAATTAGGAGATTCGCATCAAATTAATTAGTGCCAGCACTAGGTAACAGCGCCTTAAATTCTCCAGAGCTATTAGACTGGGTAGCCTAGTCAGTGCCTCTAACCCACTAGCCTCTCACCTGGGTGGCCTTCTAGCTCTGTACCCATCCTCACCCGTGGTAGTTCACCACTGTCTCAATCATTCAGAACTGAGCTTCTCCAAAGCTCATCAACCAGCAGCAAATTGGTGCACCAGCACCACATTGGTGGCTCTCTTGGGGTCTCCTGTTTGTGCTGGCAGTTGTGAGTAGTTGAAAACCACAGCACCTAAATACTTGGGGGTGCCAACCTGGAGGATTGTGCTATACCAAGTTTGACACCCAAATCAGGAAATACAAGTTAAGATCAAAGTTAGTAAGAAGAGATGTTTATTTAAATAAATCACTGGCCCATAAATAGGGCAGCTGGGATATAATGAAGTGGTGAGTGGGGGTAGGATATTGGGAGCAAGTATCAGGGAATGGTTTAGGGTTACATGGATTGGCAGCATATTAGGAACTGTGGTCAGATGATAGTTGGACTAATTCAGCTCTCAATATTTAATATAAACCAGAGCAAAAATAAATATTTAGAAATTGCTATATCTTGATTCTCCAGATTCAGTGTTAATTCTCTTGCCTATATTTATATAAACTAGAAACTATCTCAATGACTTATCCACATAGAGTGAGCGAGGCCTAGCCTCCAACTCAACCTGGGATTTAATGCTTTAATTGACATAACAAGGCTACAGCTTAACTAAAGTGATAAGATTTCAACATGCACTAGTTAGTCATTCCAATGGATGGGCTGCAATGGTGCTAATTTAACAATGTAGAAATAAGAGTGCTGTTGGATGTAAGATCTGGGGAGTACCCCCTGCAAAACAACTGTGAGAAGTATCTGTTCAGGACAAAGAAGATGGTTAAGAGGTGGCCTTCTGTTATGATTTTTGTCCACATTTCCAGATTTCTAGGTTATCTGCTGATCACAAGGAGACAAGTCCCGCTAGCAAATTTTATAGATATCAGTTGCCCTCAATTATGTTTAATATGGTCCAAGGACTTTGGGTAATTTTCCAAATTTTGATCATTTGTCAGGATTCCCACCTGAATGACAGATTTTGATACATTGAAAGATGGGAATTGGTCCCAAATTGACCAAGGCTCACAATTCAGTTGGGGATAATCCCCAATAAAAATTGACAGCCATTGAGGTCAGAAATCATTCCTGGTTTGACTTACAAGCCCAAACTTCTGCCAGGCATCATGCCCAATGAAAGTCAACTATGACCAAAATTGGCAATCAACCCCGACTGACATACTAGAATCCTGCTCCCTTGGAGTCACCCAACGTTGGGGTTCAAGCCAGAGCTTTGAGGCGAGCTCTATATGATTGATCAAATTAATTGGGGATTGTACCAAATTCCCAATTGGTTTATCTATTAGATTTAGGCTTGGATGGCTTAGATGGTCCCTGATCAAATCCCTCAACTTCCCTTGAAAAGCAAGAATCAAATAATAAATTTTACGCTTTTTCCTCTTTTCACAATTGTAAGTTAAAATTGATTTGTTTTTTAAGAAACGCTTAACCAGACTATTGGAATTTCATGAGAAATTATGATAAACAGGCGCTATGAAGGCTATGAAATTATTAGTTCCATGGCTCTAGCGAAGCTCAAATTAAGTACAACGAAGCTATTAGTTCCATTGCAATGGAAATGTCAATTGAGTATACAGAATCCTGTAGGAAAATAGACCAAAATTAAACTATGCGAGATGAGAATTGAGGTACTTTATTAATTAAAAACTTGAAATATTTATAGGGAAAATTTAGTGGTTCTTTGCGAGGATTTCCTTGATCCACCTGAGGTAAGATCTTTCCTACCAGAGAACTAGTATTGTTGATTATCATTATTATTATAATATTCGTGATGATCATATCTAATAGAGCTCTAGTTAGATGCGAATGACCTTCTTAACAAGGCCTAGCCCCATCGAAATGATTAGTCATTTTGAATTGCTTAGCCATCTCAAATTATTGAGTTTCTTTGGGTTGATTAGATTCACCCATCATAGGAGGTTGATAACTCTGAAGAGTCTTTCTTCAGTTGAATTGAGAAGTTGTTTTAGATTTCTCCATCTTATTAGACCAAGATATCAAATCTCGATCTAGAGTACTTTCAGTCATCCTAGTTGTATCTCCAACACAGACATAGCATTTTGAAAAAAGACTTCTCAACCAAGAGAAGCACAAATAAGAAATTCCAAAACTCTGAAACTTTGGGTCCCTGGCCTAAAAATATTAAGGGATATGAGGTAATACACTCGTGGTCCCAACAAAACTGGTACTCCCTATCAGGTTGCACTCTGAGTTTTTGGTGAAAATATAAACAATAAAAAATGGACAATTATAATTTCATTTCAGAAATCTTCTCTGATCATGAAGCTGCCTGTCTCAGTGACTGGGCAATTAAAATGAATGTTGGGGATACTGTGATTAACTACAACATTCTTTTTTCCCTCTTCTATGAGAGTAACCCTCCATGCACCATCCATCAGCCAATATAGCTTACATCTATACGATTTTGAAGAGGCCCTTCAGCTCCTCTTATCTGGCGCTTTCATCCCTGGGGGCTGAGCCAGTAGAAGAAGAGCTATTGCAATACCTGAACCTATGATGAACTTAGTCCAAAGTTCTTCACTGGATATAAAACAAGTTGGAGCTGAACTTATGGAACGCTACCTGCATCAATTTGCCCATCCCACTTTATAACGTTTAATTAAAGTAATGGGGTTTCATCACCAAGAATTACTTTGTCACTTGCAGTTATCAGAGGCCATACACTCACAGCTCATCCAACTCTATCAATCTGACTCCCAGTTCAGCAATGAAAACCAAACTGCTATTGTGGAAAATTGGCAGTTTATTAATGAAATACAAGATGTGCTTACCCGTCTGGAACGAGGAGTAATGAGTTTTGTTCAAACAGAACTCACAGCTCGTTTAGTCAACTAGAGGTTGTTATCCATAATCAAGTTGTAGATTGTGCCCGCGAAGTACACTATGAGTTTGATAACTTTATCACATCTGTTGATGAACGCCTCTAAACCTTAGAGGAAATGATCTACAAATTAAGAGAAGGCCAAAATAGTTTCTATAACTCTGGGTTTTAAGGAGTGCCTGGTGAGCGTGGACCTCCCAGTTATGATGGCCGTGAAGGTGAGCCAGGACCCCCTGGTCATGATGATTGACAGGATGGTGAAAGAGGGACCCTGGCTGTGATGGACAAGATGGAGGAAGAGAACCCCTGGGCCCAGAGGTCCTCCAGGAACCAGTGGTGACCCCAGAATCTTCAACATACCTCCAGGTATTAATCCAACAAATAAAAAATCTGTATATCCAATTAGGATGTGTCACCCAAGGAGCCCAACTTACTTGGGATGGAGTTCTCCTCTATCCCAAAGTTTTCTTACCTGCTCATCATGAACACCTCGAACCTTGGCCAGTCTACCTGCTTTGGTACAGGGATTAGAGCAATAAGTGCTCACCACTGAATAACATCAACTCGATCTCCAAACAGCTAACACTTCTCTAAAAAACGAAATATAACAATTAAACCTATCGCCACAAAATCGGCTCTCAATGCTGCTCATGAATAAGTAGATCTCATAGTTGACGATCTTAATGATTTGTGGAGATAAGTTGATGCACTCCAACCTCAAGCGTAATCCTTGGATACCACCTCATCATTAAAAGAAAGCGCTGCCCCCATATCAGTTCATGTTGTTCATCCTCCAACTTACCCAAGCGGTACATTAAAACCTTCATTCAAATAAAAATATGTCCCTGGAGAGGGAAGCATTTTCTCCTTCTTATATTGTTATGAAAGCTCTATGGAGGAAGCAACTGACTATCAACAACTCAAACATTTGACTAACTGTCTTAGCTGTATGGTCTAAAACATTATGTTCACCCATCTGATGTAATGCCATACTTAGACTGATGCCAAGACTTCTTTGCTTTGGGAATTCAGGAGTGACTTAACCTTAACTAACCAAAAAAACCTATATAAGTATTAGCCTTAATCAAGGGGAAACTATCAGTGAATTTTCCCATTGTTTTTACCTTGAGGCTCAAACTCTGGTTGCAGGGAATCGCCTGACGTTAGATGATGCCATTACAGCTGCGTTTTCAGCATTTAAACATATTCCTAATATTTTACTTTATCTTAAAGCGGTGAAGTCTAACTTAACGTTTCTTCTCCAAATTAAAGAGGCTATATTGGAAATTCCAGCCAAACTACATAAACCTGCCAGGCCATCTCATTTTTACACCAATAAGCCCTGACACCAAGTATTGGACGTTAAGCCCCCCAATTCACCTAAAATAGAATTAACTGCACTAATTGCACAAGAAACAACCACACTATAGCTGACTGCCGCATCTTTCAACGTAACTTGGCAAAATATCAGTCAGTATAGGGCAAGAGGCTCCCTATGATGATGGAAAACAAGTGCCTCAAGACCCTTGTTCTAGTTCTAGCTGTATCCCCAGTACTTCTGGTTGTTTTGTGTTAGCTGCTCCATCAAAATATGAAGTCCCTCTGCCTATTAAAGGTAATAAAAACCTCCAGCTTTCTTACTTTAATGTTGGTCAGTTACCCAAACAAATTTTTGTGGTCAGCACTTCTATAGAAAGCTAAGTTTTGGCAGATAAAACTTTTACATGTATTAAACAACCCCAAGCTTGGACACAACATAATCATCCGCTTGCTTCACTACAAATCCCTAAGGACAGTCTATTAGCAATTGTAAAAATGTATAGATTTTCTGATTATTCTCAGTTAATAACCTCTATAAATATACTAACTGCATAGGTTCAGTTTTTGTGTAATTCTCTGAATTGTATAATAGTAGTTGATATAATTGTTGAGAATAGTATGGCGACTATTATCCATAGTTGGATTGAAGTATTAGATTTTGGTCCAATGCTCAGCAAGTATTTCCTCTTAAAATACTTATGATGTTCTGAGTAGGGATTCATTACCTCATACCACCTAACTAAATTTACGCTCAGATCTCTGTTTACAGTTTCTCTTGTTTGACACAATATTGGAAGCAATCCCTGATTTGATTCAGCATCTTCTCTGGATCACCACTAAGATTCTTACTCTTTATCTTAAAGAGCCTCCCAATTGTTGCACATAGCATTATTATTCTTGAGAAAGAATAAAACTCGAAAATGCATTCTGATAGTTTACTAAGATAATATCCTAGTATAAGTGATCTGGTAATTGATGATCTCTATTAGTGAATTCTTTGGGGAATTTATTTGGGAAATTTGGTGCCTAACTCTCAGTTGACACCTCATTAATGAAATGGTAGCAGTTGCCATTCAATCACCCATCCTTGTCTCAGCAGCAATGGTCTTCCCCATCCTGGCTAAGATTCTGTCATTTGACATCCTCAAGACCTAAAATGGAAAGAGTCAGAAAATGTGTCCTTAACATTTTTTTCTCAATCCAAGTGAAACAACCATATTTGGCAAGTGACCTGCTTAGGTAATGGGATTTGTTACCCATTAAGGCAGGTTGTGAACCAACTGATCAATTTGCTAGTTGCAGGTGGCATCACTTGCCTTGCGACTTACTCCTTAATTCCAAAATCAGTCAGTGATGAAACCTGATTAATCTCAATCAGTACACCTGAAAGTTAATCAACTATCAGATGCCCCTATCTCATCAGCAACTCTACCCGATGAGATCTTAAGCATTCATCTATATCAATCCCTGATGGATCTGACCAGGTGAATAACCTAAAATTCCCCAAACATATTTTACCCCAAAATCAGGGTCAACTGATATCCAATATACTTCACATCAGGGAATTATCCCTAGCAATACCTGGTAATCTGGTCATCTGGGAATATGGCAAAAATCTTAACAGCTATTAACCTCCAATTCGGATTGTTGTGGTTTGGGTTGAAGTAGTAGTCCATAAAATCAAAGTCCTGGTGATAATTGACACTGGTTCTCCAGTTAACGTTATTTTCTCCTGACTAATCCAAAAGATAAAGAAGGCTCCTAATTTGATTCATGAAGATAAATATGGGATGGATGGTTATCTGTCTACCAAGGCGATAGGAGCCTACTCTGCATTACCCCTTTTTTGGGAATTTATTAATTACTGCCCCCACCATTGCGCTAGAAAATGATAACTATGAGTTGCTTATTGGGGTCTAGTTGATGTGGGAGTTTAACTGTGTCATCAACAAGAAAAAATACCTATCCCTATTAGGGTATCAGATTCCGTTAATAATCAAACTCCCCATCAAAAGTTAAGGAGCCCCTAAAAAATGAACGTGTTCTATTGAATACCCATCATCCATCTGCAAAATCGAGTACCAAGTCTTAGGGGAAAAAACTAAGTTACCCCCGGAGGCTGTGGAAGCTGAAGTGTTGATCCCTCTATATTCCTCATTCTATTACAATACCCTTGGGCTCACAAGTTATTGTGGATATGGGGATTCAGATTCTTACCCATCCTGATCAAATATTGGAGCTTAGTGGACACCCCAACCCTTCCATCAAGGAAGCAATGACTTGCCCTGGGATTTTGGACACAGCCTACGGAAAATCTATCTCAATTCTATAAGGGAATGTATCCACGAACTCTCCAAGTCCCTCAACATTCCCTATTGCTTATTTAAAACTATGTCCCATCAATAATATTGCCAATGTGAGCTACTTTGGCTTGTTACAGGATTTAGGATTTGATTTCCACCCACAATAGCTTTGGTTGATAGTAGAATTGTGGATAATCTTACCCCAAATGAACGCCAAGGTAATGAACACCTCCTTGAGGAATATGACGATATTTTTCCTTGGGACCAAGTGACTATGGGAAAATGTCTGGGGTAATACATCAAATCAAAATGAGAATCACCCCATTTAAATCGACCATATTGAAAATCCAAAGTTGAGGAGCTCAAGTGGCCTTATAGTTATAGCAACTGTTGGAGGCCAGGTTACTGGTGCCTTCCAAAAGTTCATGGGATTCACCAGTCTTATTAATTCAGAAAAAGGGTGGTGGTCATCAGGTTGTTATATATTATCACTGCCTCGACTATCGCTTGCAAAGATAGCCACCTCCTGCCAAATATAGATGACTCTTTATGCTTACTATTAGGGTCCCACTATTTCTACGCTATGGATCTCACCAGTAGATACTGGCAAATAGATTTGTCACACAAAGATTGGGCAAAATGCGCTCTCATCACAAGTGAAGGATTATTTAAGCCACTCAAATGACTCAGGGGTTGTGTAACGCCACTACTACCTTCCAACGCGCCATGGACGGACTACTAGGAGATTTAAAACGCTCCTGTGTACTAGTATATCTTAATGCTATTACAGTTTTCTCAAGGACCTTTACTGAACACCTAGATCACCTTAGGCAAGTGTTTTAGCGATTATGGCAATCTTCATTAAAACTAAAACCATCAAAATGCTCTTTATTCCAGAGTGAGATGGACTTTTTGGGTCATAAGGTCAGCAAAGCCAGAATATCCCCAGTGGATGGTATGTCTTGGCTATTGCTAAGATGACCACCCTATAACCTACAAGATGTATGAGTTTTCCTAGGAATGGTGGGCTATTATTGCCAATTTATCCCCCATTTCGTAGACACCTCTGAGCCTCTGGTATATCTACAAAAGAAAGGAATATTCTTTCAATGGAACGAAGAACAACAGAAGGCCTTTGACCTGTTACGCGCCTCTCTCTCTCACTCACCAGTACTTATTCATCCAAATTTTGATTAACCCTTCCTCCTCTTTACTGATGCCAGAGATATTGCTACAGGAGCCATACTATCTCAGAATGATGAGAACTTAGTGGACCATCCTATCGCCTACTACAACAAGTTCTTATCTAAAGCCAAAAGTAATTATAGCATTACAGAATGAGAATGCTTGGTGTCGCGATTTTGATATAACTGGATGATAATCTTAGGACAGCCAGGCAGAATCCACCAACATAGTATCATTTATGAATATTCGAGTGCCTTGAGATGAGGCAATATTGGGATAATAATGAGTCTTATTGGATATAATAAGTTTATTGGATCGCCTCTATATAAGGCAATAAGGCAATGTTGATATTCGATGAATATGAAGTAAATCGCCTACAAATAGGGCGACAGCAGATTAAGAATAACAAGCCAAATTTGAGGAAAATCGGCAGAATAGAATAGCCCAAGTAAAGAGAAATAGCATCGCCTGAAGCTGATGTATATAAGCGAAATGAGCGATTAAGAGAAAGAGAGTTTTTAGTGCAAGACAAGCTGGACAGCGAAATGTAGCTGTATTTATAAAATAAATAAAAGAACTGGTTGGGTCAATTGCTCCTATTTTTAATATATTTTCAAGTGCGTCTGAAGAACTGACAATCTTCACATCATCTGTCTGTTATTCAGAGGGCTCAACCTGTGTTAATAGCCCAGCGGATCCTAGCAATACCGCCCAAAATTATAACAGTGGTGCTCACTACAGGGGGCTCATTGACCAACCACCTAACACTCTGGAACCCCAGTTATCAACCATGCCTTATTCAGGCCATGTCATTGGGGAGTCTTCCTGGAACCCTATAACAGCTGAATATGAAGAACTCAAAGTTACCTTGGAAGCAGTACTCAAAAACCAAGATGAACTCCTTCAAGAATGAAACGCAGTCATGCAACAACTTGAAAGTACGTTTAGTCAAATGCAAATCTTGGGACAACAAAACAAAGAACTTGCTGAACAACTGAATGTTACCACCCATCAGCTGCAATATGCAGAACAAAGATTCTCTACTCCTTCTCAGTCATCTCGTTGGGAGGAAGATGACTATCAAGAAGATGCATCCTACATAGGAGAAGACAGCGCTGGTCAAGGCTAGGACACTCCCAATATTAATACCAGATATTCTTATGAGTCAGAACTTCACTTACCTCCAGTAATGGCTGTACCACCTACCACCAATGGTCATGCTACCCCGGAAGCGATGAACATCCCAGCTTCCACTAATCACACTCCTCATCAAGAATCCGCTTTTGGGTCTCATTCCATTCCTAAATGCAGGCCTAATAACTGCGAACAAAAGGAGGAAATTAATGTCAAAAAGATACCATCATTTGGAAATTTTTCTTTCTCGTTGCAATCACTATTGCCACCTATTCAATTCAAGACCGAATCTAGTTTGATAATCTCACAGAGGAGATTAGTCTGCGCCCATGTCAGGGAGCAGTTGGACAAGCAAGGTAAGAGGAGCAGGTGGAAGGCCCGTGGCCTCCAACATTCAAAAACGCCCCAGAGAATCTGGCAGAATTGACAAAAATACTAAGAAACTGGCGGTCACTATTTCCCCAGAGATACTCGCATGGCAAGCACAAAGCAATCAGTACATCAACACGCCACACTCCCAGCCACTTTCATTGGTGGAATTCGGAGTCCGTGTGTTTCTGGACATCAAAAAAACGGCCTTATGGGAAAAATTTTGTGAAGATGTACACACAATTTTCCCAACCGTGGTGTACGTTGCACCTCACTCCATGTCGCGTGGTTGGCTGGACCTAAGTTTCAAAAGCAAAACAGCAGCAGATGAGGCTGCAGTGGTGCGCGTTATGCTCAACCTCCCTGAAGGGCAACGGGTCATCAAAACTAAATGCACCAGATGGACAAAATCAAACCAAATTTTCCTCACATTTGACTTTTTGCCTACTACGGTAAAATGTGACAATTTGGAACAACACCTGAAAGATGGTCTCACCGTATATGGCGAAATACAATCTTTCAAAATGCAACATTTCACGCTGATGCCACACCTGTGCACAGGCAAAGCCCTCGCAGTTCTGACCCCAACTGAGGAGATCGTGAAGGACCTAACCCAGATCCTGCACTCCACTTTTATTGATATTGCAGGGCATACCACCCACCCATTCTGGGTGACCGTGGACAGCGCGCCCCCCATTTGCACCCACTGTGACACATTCAGCCATAAGGCACATGCATGCCCCATCAAGGAGGGCGTCACATTCCAAGAGCACCCCTCGGTGGCCATGGCCAGTGGAGAGGCGCACTACGAACCAACTGCAAGCACCAAGGAGGCTTTCCCGTGGGGAGCACAAGGCTGCTACCTACTGGTAAAACCTACATCCCCGCAAGAGCAGAAGAAGGCCAAGCAGGCCAGCAGGGCCACAGCCAAGGAAGCAGCCAAAGTCACCACCACTATCCCACACTCCCAACGCCAGGAGGACATTGAAACCTTTGCAGTAGAGGCAACTCGGAACTCCCTTAACCAATCAGATTGGGAAGCCCATGCCGAGCGGGCCACTTAATCTGAGGATCCAATGGGTGACTCAATCTCACCCAATTGTTGCACCCAAGCTCCAATTGAAACTGACTTGGGACCCATCCCAACTGAAATTTTTTTTTTGATTCGCTCAATGGTGCATTAAACTCACCCGCACTGCAAAAAATTTGTCCAACATCGGGAAAACAAAAAGTGAAGGCTAAAGCCAATGTGACTCTTTCCACAAAAATCAACAAAAAACTCTGATAGCGTTGCTGCTAACACCCACGCTGCTGTGAAGGCCCATGGGGATCTAGAAGAGGATGGTGGGACCAGGTGCCCACCCCCTCACACCTAAGGTGCGAAGGGGAAACCTTTACCATAGGAACATTGAATATTGCCAGACTCAAGGCCTCCCCGTCCCAGGCTAGGAAACTGAGTTTTTTACAACACAATTTACCCATGGGTATCCTGGCCATCCAGGAGTCCCACTGTCCACGAGGTTCTGAGGAAGCTTGGAAAACAATGCTCCTCCCATCCCTATCCTTTTGGTCGATGCACTGTGGGGTGCTAATTCAGAAAAGTAATTTTTTCAAATTTTTATCCTCAGAAACATTCCTAAATGGCCGAGTGCTTGTTGTCACCTTCTTGTGGGCTGACATGGTACATGTAATCATCAACATCTATGCCCCAAATGGTGCACGTGAGCATTGGGAATTTTTCTTGTCAGTCAAATCCCTCCTGCTACCCCCAGACTCCTTCATAGTCAGCAACATGAACTGTTGGCTAAACACACCAACGGACCAGTGGCCTTCCTCACCCCACGCCCCCCAGGGTCACATAGAACTACGCATTCTAAAGGCCACCCTCGGGTTAATGGATGCACTGCTGCAGCATGTCCTGCTGCTCAAAAACATGACATGGCCCCACATCCACAATGGCCAATTAAGGTCCATGACCTGCATCAACATTATTCTAACGTCGGTGAAATTCCAACCCCACATCTCCCACTTCAAGACAACTAAATTGGAATTCTCTGACTATCGACTGGTCTCGCTAACCTACCACCTACCTGTCACAGCTGCTAAGGCCCCACATTGGTACAAAATCTGCCCCCCGAGCTCGGGTCACCAGGATTTTCCATGTGGGTAGAAGAGGCAACTATGGCAAAAAAGATTGTAGCATCGTTTTGCGCGGACCCCATACCACATGGGCAACTTTCAAAGATGACATCATCCACCACTCTCGCCATCTCTCCTCCAGATGCTCACGAGCCACATCAGTGGTTATCTCGCATGCTCTGGCAGAATTGGCACACTTAGAGTCCAACATCACAGTTACAGGATACAGCTCTGCATGGGGACAGAAGTGGGCGGAGGCAACTGCCCACCTCAACGCACTCAAAAGATAACACAAACATTGGGTTTGTGTTCAGTACAGGGCCACACGCATCACAAAAGGCAACAAGTGCACCGCACATTTATTTAAAAAAAATTTCGCACCATGCCAGAGCGTGGCCTGCACACAGGTGTGAAGATCGGATAATTCCATTGTGGATACACCGGCCAAAGTGGCAATTGAAATGCAACAGTATTACTTCAAGTTGTACCACTCCGACCCAATTCAGCTGGCCGAAGTGGCAGAATTTCTCAACTGAGCCCACATCTGCTCCATTTTCCGATACCCAGAAATAATGAATTTGATTATTCTGAACAAATTATGGACAGCCATTCGCGGTGCGCCAAACCAAAAATGGCTAGGCCCAGATGGCATTCCATATGAGTTCTACAAAAAATATTTTAAGTATATATCCCCATTGCTGCTAGCCTCAATCAACCAAAGCCTATTGGAAACGCGGCTCCTACCAGGAGGACATGAGGCCTCTACTGTCACACTCTTCAAGAAAGGGGATAGGCTGGACTTAGCCAACTGGCGCCCCATTTCTCTAATAAACACAGACACCAAAATTTTAACCAAAATCATGGCTAACCGTTTAGGGACTGTAGCATCTGCCACCATCTCCCCAGAACAATTCGGTTTCATCCCCAGAAGGTCAATTTGGGATAACATGCACTCTGTGGCTAATGTATGTCAGTCCACAGCCTCTGGGGCACTTGTATTCTTGGACCAACAAAAGGCCTATGATAGAGTAAACTGGGAATACCTAGGGGCCTGCCTCCATCAATTCCGCCTACCCCCTCACTTCATCAACTGGGTAATGCTGCTCACAGAATCTGCAACAATGGCAGTGCGTGGCCCTGGCTTCCTAACGGAAGTAGTCCGCCCTCAAAGGGGCTTGTGACAAGGGGACCCCCTCAGCCCACTCTTATACAACTTCAGCCTTGACCCACTACTGCGAAATGTGAATGCCCAACTCACTGGGATCCACGTGCCAGGCCAAGCCCCTGTCAAGATAATGGCGTTTACAGATGATTGTGTGGTGGGGGTGTCTAATAATCAAGGTGCACGCGCGCTTGAAGCTCTCATCCAGGAGTATTCCTGGGTAAGCAACGCGGCACTGAATGCTTCCAAAGCTTAAATCATCCTCCTTGGTCGGTTTCAGAACTGCTGGACCCCAGCAATTAGTTCCAAACCCGGCCCATCTGCTCGCCCACATCCTCGCCCTACTAAGTAAAACACACCACCCCACTGGTGCTCCCCTTCATGCCACGTCCTACAATAAGACCAGTACGCCATCTGGGCGTGTGGATGGAGGCAGGCGGATACGAGTCAGCAGTAATGGAGTGCCATATTCTGGATAACGTGACAAAGCGAATCGCCTCTCTCAGAGCCCACCATCTTCCCTTACTGGCAGGATTGTTTTAGCCAACTACATGCTCCTCTCCAAAGTCTGGTTTGGAGCCCATGCCATCCCCTTCTCCCCAAGCTTCTACAAATCCTTGTATGCCTTGCTGCAAGGATAGCTTTGGTCAGGCCGCCATCCACCTTTGCGGCTAGAGGTCATGTTTGGCCCTCAACGTCATGGTGGCATGGGCCTGCTTGACTTCAAAGCCCATGCCACCAAGATCCTGGGTACCTGGATTGTGGCCGTCACCACCCCTACACTCCCTCCCAACACTGGTCCCACGCAGCCCGCTCCAACTTCTCCCGCGCCTTGGGCCTCAACAATCCATCAAACCCCCACTCCCTGATGAAACACCTCGCTTCACATACATCAGTCACAGGTCCTCACGGGACTAAAACCCACTACAAACGAATCCTGCTCTCCATGCGGAGCGCTGAGTGGAGAATTCGTATTAGCAGACATGCAACCCAAAGAGGCCGCCCCTCTCCTCAGTTCACACAAGAGGTACAGGGGCTACTCATCCATGATGGCGTGATCCCCATTCGACCCCATGTCCTATCCAGGGTGGACTACCTGGACATGATTTTTCCTTATTCCATTGAGACCCAAAAAAATATCTGGAAATTTGTACACCATCCTCTGTTGCAACCTCAAGTTCGTTCCCATGTGTGGCGCTGCCTGAGGCGGGTGTATCGTACAGCTGAGTGTTCTAACGCTTTACACTCATCCTGTGTCATGTGTGGCTAGTATAGAACGCTGTTTCACCGCCTGGAGAAGTGTCCTACTTTTAAAGTGATATGGCGCGAAGTTCAACGTCTTCTGGGCCAGGATCAAACGCATCCCTTCAGTCTGTCAAGAGATATGTTTGCTTCATCAATGGCCTCCCCCTCCCACCCTCCCTTCGTGCTTTGGTGGTTGCAATCGCCATGTGGACCATCCACACGATTGTCTTAGATGCCATCGAAGGCTCCACCCCCACCCTCCCAGAAGCGGTACACAGATTCCAATCCCATTTGGTGGACCACTTTCAAGCGTGGATGTTTAGATACCTCCCACCATGTTAACAGCTGGTCTCTTCCTGGTTCCCAGTCTGGTTCATCAAATCAGACCCCTTCCTCCACACGTGCTCAATAGTGGCTACGACCCCTTCACACGTTCCCTCCCCCTCCCCATAAGTGGCGTTCCCGCTGGCAACAAGAGATAGCATCGCTTCTCTGGGGTGCCTCCCCTGGTACTAAGTTTTGTCTCTTCTGAGTCATATTCGGAAGTGTTTGTCCCATGGTCGGCCTTCCCCACAATAAATTTAAAGATAACCTCATTTGACCGTAATGGGAATATCTATGGGTTCTTTAAATGGTTCAAGTTTGCCATGGAAGGAGCCTCCGATAAATGGAAGGCTAAGTTGCTAATATCTGCTCTAGATGTGGGAAGCGCCGATCAGGTCACCTGTTACCTCCCCAGTTGTTCTGTCTCATATTAGGACATAAAGGACCCCATACTCCATTTGTTTGGTGGAAACTCAAAAATGTCGCAGCGGAAAGTAAATTCCTAACCATCAGATTCCATCAAAACGAGACTCTCATTGTGTTAGCTGATCAATTCACAACAGAAACCCATGTGCTGATTGGCACTGGGTACTTAGTGGAAGCTGACGAGTGCACTATCATGTCTGCTGTGGTGAAGCCATATCATAAGCTTTCTAATGTTATTTTGCCACTTCTGGATGATGATGTACCTCTGCTTAAGATTATACAGTTTTTGCGTCAGGTATCTCCTAACTTTTTGTCACCAAATTCAGATCACAAGACTACTGCTTCCAGGGCACCCTCTTATTCTGGAGAATACTATCATCCTCCTCCAGCTTCATTTAGTAATCCTCAGCCTTACTATAACTATGCAGCTCGTCCTTGACTGAATTATAATCAACAGATTGATCAGCATCAATGAGCTGGCCATGACAACCGCCAAAAACCGAGTTATTGATCTGGACCCAATTACACTGACCATCAACAATCAGCTTACTGACCTAAAACTGGGTATACTGAGTGACCCCAACCCTTCCAGTATGGACATGCTTATGATAACCCAGGACGTGGTTCCTATGGGGTCAACTGCTACGAATGCAGTTGCCCTGGTCATTTGGCAAAATTCTGCCACAATTGCCGAGTGAATTACATACAACAAGACCAATACTAACAGGGAAAAGATGGAGCAGAGTAGAGATGGGACCCTCTACCTCCGTGATACCCACTCAACACATCCCTGAATCAATAGTAGTATATCCTGCTAAAGATCCTCAGTATGATGACGGAATTTTATATCAGCAGCCAGTTGGAGGAGTAAACATAATAACCTAAGCTCTAGCTAAGATGACGGCATAAGAAGAGTCCCTCAATTAACCAAAACCCTACGCCTGTCAAATGCTTGATCAAGTGTCCTCGGACCAACTTGATCCTGCCACAGATGCGCCAACCCTGAAAGGAGTAAATGTCGCTCTTCTGGTAGATACCATTGTCAGAGAATATCCCCAAGTCAGAGAGGGGATTATGATTTTTCTTGTGAAAAGAGAACCCGTAAATGTTCACATATTAAACAGTCAATATTCTTCTTATTCTGAGTGTACATACTGTGATATTTTTGTAGAAAAAAACAGAGTTCGTGCTATAATAGATACTGGCGCTCCAGTCAACATCATTTCCACTAAGTTAGTGCTAAAATTGACGTTGAAAACTGATGTAGACCATCGCATGGTTTATGGAACTGCTGGAGCTGTAAGTACTGTCTCTGAGGGAGCTTATAGTGCGCTGCCTCTGCGCTTTGGATCCATTGTAGTTGTGGCTCCAGTGATTGTATTACCAAATGAACACTATGACATATTAATTGAGACCACGTTTTTCGACACTTTGGGGCTATCATTGATATGATGAAGGAGACCCTCAACATCTTGGGTCAGCGGATCCCAATATACTTTACTACAAGGGGCATACCAAAGGATCCGGTACATACTAGTCATATCAACCTCACCTACAGTGATGGGATATGGCCTGTTCGCTACCATCAACTGAAGCACAAAACTCAGGCCTTTCCTCAGCAGATTTATGAATACCAAGGAATACCTCTTTGAGTGGCAGAGCCCATATCCATCCCTTCCAGCCATCAAGTCATAGTGAATACTGAGTTAGAGGTAGAAGTGCCGAGTGGGCTATATGGAGAAGTTATTGGGCTTTATCATCAAACATAGTTTGAGCCGCATGTGGCTCCAGGAATTATACTCCCAGGACATGGGGAGATAAAGGTTTTGTTAGCAAACCTACAGAGCGAACCAATGAAAATCTGCCGCCACCAAACTATAGCATATTTACATCTGATTCCCATAGAAGAGGTCCTCCAGGTTCATAATTTTGGATCCTTGGATAAATTTGGACTACCGCTTGAATTATCAGTCAACGTACTAATAGTGGTACCGCGGAGTAATTTAATGGGATTAACAGATGAACAAAAAGATCAAGCAATGGCTTTATTTCAGAAATATAAGGGTTTTTTGCTGTTGACGATCATGATTTAGGGTGTGCTTGGGGGGGTCCATTGATTGGATACAGTGTTCATTTTCCAATAAGGTCTCTGCTGATCCGCCACTCTTGGGCAGTGGAAGATGTGGTTACTATAGAAATTATCAAGTTATTACAACAAGGGATTCTTGAGCCATCCAAGAGCCCATGGGCTTTGCCTATTCTGATAGTAAAAAAGAAGGACAGCACCAACTGGGTAGCAATAGACTACAGAAACTCAACAGTATTACAAAAAAAGATTTGTACCCCTTGCCAAGAATTGATGACGCCTTGGACCTATTAGGGGGTGCCTGCTACTTTTCTGTAATGGACTTAATATCAGGCTACTAGAAAATTGAGTTACCCTTGGCGGAACAGCAAAATGTGCTGTGATCACCTCTAAAGGCCTTTTTCAACCAACACGGATGCCTCAAGGACAGTGTAACGCTCCTGCTACTTTTCAGCGTGCCATGGACACTATTCTTGGCGACCTGAACTGTCATGCATCCTAGTATATCTTAATGATATTAACGTTTT
The DNA here is from genome assembly GCA_022478985.1 of Massospora cicadina. Taxonomy (NCBI): domain Eukaryota; kingdom Fungi; phylum Entomophthoromycota; class Entomophthoromycetes; order Entomophthorales; family Entomophthoraceae; genus Massospora; species Massospora cicadina. Next base: position 35,771 of record JAKSZP010006599.1, on the reverse strand, counting down.
CTCTTGGACCTTTTTGGAGCACCTAGACAGCCTTAAAGCAGTATTCTTCTGGATGGCTGAGGCAAACATAAAAATTAAACCTCAAAAGTGTAACTTTTTCAAAGATCAGCTAGAATACCTGGGTTTTATGGCAGATGCAACCAGGCTGCAGCCCCAACCAGCTAAGGTGGAAGCCATTAGAAAAATGGCTATGTCTAATAATAAGCGTGACATAATCCCTTTTTCTTTCTCGTTGCAAACACTTTTGCAACCTATTCAATTCAAGTCTAAATCTAGTTTGATAATCTCATAGAGGAGATTAGTCTGCGCCCATGTCTGGGAGCAGTTGGGCAAGCAAGGCAAGAGGAGCAGGCGGAAGGCCCACGGCCTCTAACGTTTGAAAACGCCCCAGAGAATCCGGCAGAATAGAAAAAAATCTAAAAAAACTGGCGGTCACAATTTCACCAGAGATACTCACGTGGCAAGCATGATGCAACCAGTACATCAACATGCCACATTCCCAGCCACTTTTGTCGGTGGAATTCAGAGTCTGTGTGTATCTGGACATCCAAAAAATGGCCCTATGGGAAAAATTTTGTGAAGATTTACACAAAATTTTCCTGACCGCGGTGTACATTGCACCTCACTCCATGTCGCGTGGTTGGCTGGACCTAGGTTTCAAAAGCAAAATAGTAGCAGATGAGGCTGCAGCGGTGTGCATAGTGGTCGACCTCCCCGAAGGGCAATGGGTCATCAAAACTAAATGCACCAGATGGACAAAATCAAACCAAATTTTCCTCACGTTTGACTTTTTGCCTACTATGGTAAAACGTGACATTTTGGAGCAACACTGAAAGATGGTATCGCCATATATGGCGAAATACAATCTTTCAAAATGCAACATTTCACGCTGATGCCACACCTGTGCACCGGCAAAGCCATTGCAGTTCTGACCCCAACTGAGGAGATCGCGAAGGACCTAACCCAGATCTCGCACTCCACCTTTATTGACATCGCAGGGCATACCACCCACCCATTCTGGGTAACTGTGGACAGCGCGCCCCCATTTGCACCCACTGTGATGCATTCGGCCATAAGGCGCACGCATGCCTCATCAAGGAGGGCGTCACATTCCAAGAGCACCCCTCGGCAGCCATGGCCAGTGGAGAGGCGCACTATGAACCAACCGCAAGCACCAAGGAGGCTTTACCGTGGGGAGCACAAGGCTGCTACCTATTGGTAAAGCCCATCTTCCTGCAGGAGCAGTAGAAGGCAAGCAGGCCCATAGGGCCGCGGCCAAGGAAGCGGCCAAGGCCACCACCACCATCCCACACTCACAACGCCAGGAGGACATGGAGACCTTCACAGTGGAAGCAACTTGGGAATCCATCACCCAATCAGATTGGGAGGCCCATGCTGAGAGGGCCACTCAACCTAAGGATCTGATGGGAGATTCAATCTCACCCAATCGCTGCACCCAAGCTCCAGTCGAAACTGACTTGGGACCTATCCCAACCAAAATTTTTTTGCCCCACTCAATGGTGCACCAAACTTATCCACACTGAAAAAAAATTCGTCCGACGTCGGGAAAACAAAAAGCGAAGGCCAAAGCCAATGTGACTCTTTCCACAAAAATTAACAAAAACCCCAATAGCATTGCTGCTAATACCCATGCTGCTGTGAAAGCCCGTGGGGATCTGGAAGAGGCTGGTGGGCCCGGGGGCCCACCCCTCACACCTAAGGTGCAATGGGGGAAACCTTCACTCTAGGGATGCTGAATATCGCCAGACTCAAGGCCTCCCCATCCCAGGCTAGGAAATTGAGTTTTTTACAAAACAATTTACCCGTGGATATCCTGGCCATCCAGGAGTCCCACTGTCCACAAGGTTCCGAGGAAGCTTGGAAAACAATGCTCCTACCATCCCTATCCTTTTGGTTGAAGCACTGTGGGGTGCTAATTCAGAAAAACAATTTTTAAATTCACATCCTCAGAAACATTCCTAAATGGCCAAGTGCTCATTGTCACCTTCTCATGGGCCGACGTTGTGCACACAATCGTCAACATTTACACCCCAAACGGTGCACACAAGCGTCAGGAATTTTTCTTGTCAGTCAAATCCCTCCCGCTACCCCCCAATTCTTTCCTAGTTGGCGACATGAACTGTTGGCTAACCTCACCAACGGACCAGTGGCCGCCCTCACCCCACGCCCCACAGGGTCACGTAGAACTACGCGTTCTAAAAGCCACCCTTGGGTTAATGGATGCACTGCCATGACATGCCCCACTGCTCGAAAACATGACGCATCCCCACGTCCACAATGGCCAATTAAGGTCCATGACCCGCATTGACCTTATTCTAATGCCGGCGAAATTCCAACCCCACATCTCCCACTTCAACACAACGAAAATGGAATTCTCCGACCACTGAATGGTCTCAATAACTTACCACTTACCCATCACAGTTGCAAAGGCCCCACATTGGTGCAAAATCCGCCCCCCTGAGCTTACATTGCCAGGATTTTCCACGTGGGTGGAAGAGGCAACTTTGGCGAAATTGTTTGTTGCACCATATTGCGCGGACCCCATTTCCACATGGGCAACTTTCAAAGAAGACACCATCCGCCTCTATTGCCATCTCTCATCCAGATGCTCCAGAGCCACATCAGCAGTTATATCGCGTGCGCTGGTGGAATTGGCCCACTTGGAGTCCAACATTCCAGCCACAGGATATAGCCCTGCATGGGGCCGGAAGTGGGCGGAGGCAGCCGCCCACCTCAACGCACTCGAAAGGCAACACAAACATTGGGTTTGTGTCCAATACAGGGCCACATGCATCACTAAAGGTGACAAGTGCACCGCATACTTCTTTAAAAAAATTTTTGCACCACGCCAGAGCGTGGCCTGCACACAGGTGCAAAGATCGGATAATTCCATTGCGGACACACTGGCTGAAGTGGCAATCAAAATGCAAAGATATTACTCTGAGTTAAACTCAGCCAAACCAATTCAGCTGGCTGAAATGGCAGAATTTATTTGACTGAGCTCATATCCGCACTGTTTTCCAATACCCAGAAATAATGAATTTAATTACTCCAAACGAATTATGGACAGCCATTTGCGGTGCGCCAAACAAAAAATGGCTAGGCCCAGATGGCATTCCATATGAGTTCTACAAAAAATATTTTAAATATATATCCCCATTGCTGCTAGCCTCACTCAACCAAAGCCTGTTGGAAACGCGGCTCCTACCAGGAGGACATGAGGCCTCTACTGTCACACTCTTCAAGAAAGGGGATAGGCTGGACTTAGCCAACTGGCGCCCCATTTCTCTAATAAACACAGACACCAAAATTTTAACCAAATCATGGCTAACCGTTTAGGGACTGTAGAATCTGCCACCATCTCCCCAGAACAATTCGGTTTCATCTCCAGAAGGTCGATTTGGGATAACGTGCACTCTGTGGCTAATGTGTGTCAGTCCACAGCCTCTGGGGCACTTGTATTCTTGGACCAACAAAAGGCCTATGATAGAGTAAACTGGGAATACCTAAGGGCCTGCCTCCATCAATTCCGCCTACCCCCCGCTTCATTAACTGGATGATGCTGCTCACGGAATCTGCAACAATGGCAGTGCGTGGCCCAGGCTTCCTAACGGAAGTAGTCTGCCCTCAAAGGGGCCTGCGAAAAGGGGACCCCCTCAGCCCACTCTTATACAACTTCAGCCTTGACCCACTACTGCGAAATGTGAATGCCCACCTCACTGGGGTCCACGTGCCAGGCCAAGCCCCAGTCAAGATAATGGCGTTCCTAGATGATTGTGTGGTGAGGGTCTCTAATAACAAAGATGCATGTGCGCTTGAAGCCCTCATCCAGGAATAATCCCGGGTAAGCAACGCGGCACTGAACGCCTCCAAAACCGAAATCATCCTCCTTGGTCGGTTTCAGAACTGCTGGGCCCCAGAAAGTAGTTCCCAACCCAGCCCATCTGCTCGCCCACGTCCACGCCTTACTAAATCAAAATACACCGCTCCACTGGTGCTCCCCTTTGTGCCACGTCCTACCACAGGACCAGTACGCCATCTGGGCGTGTGGATGGAGGCAGGCGGATATGAGTCAGCAGTAATGGAGTGCCGTATACTGGACAACGTGACGAAGTGAATCGCCTCTCTTAGAGCCCATCCTACTTCCCTTACTGGCAGGATTGTTTTAGCCAACTCTATGCTCATATCTAAAGTCTGGTTCGGAGCCCACGCCATCCCCTTCTCCCCAAGCTTCTTCAAATCCCTGTATGCTTTGCTGCAAGGATGGCTTTGGTCAGGCCGCCCTCCACCAGTATGGATAGAGGTCATGTTTGGCCCTCATCATCATGGTGGCATGGGCCTGCTTGACTTCAAAGCCCATGCCGCTAAGATCCTGGGCACCTGGATCGCGGCCATCACCGCTCCTACACTCCCATCCCAACACTGGTCCCGCGCAGCCCACTCCAACTTCTCCCAAGCCTTGGGCCTCAACAATCCATCAAACCCCCACTCCCTGATGAAATACCTCGCATCACACACATCAGCCACAGGTCCTCACGGGACTAAAACCCACTACAAACGAATCCTACTCTCCATGCGAAGCGCATAGTGGAGAATCCGTATTAGTGGACATACAACCTGAAGTGGCCGCCCCTCTCCTCAGTTCACACAAGAGGTACAGGGGCTACCCATCCATGATGGCGTGATCCCCATTCGACCCCAAGTCCTATCCAGGGTGGACTACCTGGACATGATGGATATCCCTTATTCCACTGAAACCCAAAAGACTATCTGGAATTACGCACACCATCCTCTGTTGCAGCCTCAAGTCCGCTCCCATGTGTGGCGCTGCCTGAGGCGGGTGTATTGTACAACTGAGCGCTCTAATGCTTTACACTCATCCTGTGTCGTGTATGGCCAGTATGGAACGCTGTTTCACCGCCTGGAGAAGTGCCCCACCTCTAAAGTGATATGGCGCGAAGTCCAACGTCTGTTAGGCCAGGATCAAACGCATCCCTTCAGTCTGTCAAGAGATATGTTTGCTTCATCAATAGCCTCCCCCTCCCACCCTCCCTCCATGCTCTGGTGGTTGCAATCGCCATGTGGACTATCCACACGATTGTCTTGGATGCCATCGCTGGCTCCACCCCCACCCTCCCTGAAGCTGTCCACAGATTCCGGTCTCATTTGGTGGACCACTTTCAAGCGTGGATGTTTGGATATCTCCCACCGCGTCGCTGATAGCTGGTCTCCTCCTGGTTCCCAGTCTGGTTCATCAAATCAGACCCCTTCCTCCACACGTGCTCAATAGTGGCTACGACCCCTTCACACGTTCCCTCCCCCACCCCATAAGTTGCGTTCCCGCTGACAACAAGAGATAGCATCGCTTCTCTGGGGTGCCTCCCCTGGTACTAAGTTTTGTCTCGTCTGAGTCATATTTGGAAGTGTCCGTCCCATGGTCGGCCTTCCCCGCAATAAATTTAAATTTAAATTTAAATAATAAGCGTGACATACAGGTGTTTCTGGGATGGGCAGTTACTACCGATGCTTTATCCCTAATTTTAGCTGTATTGGAGGCCCACTATTCGAGTTGTTAAAAAAGGACGCTGTGTTCAAGTGAATGGAACGTTGTAAATCCACTTTCTATGCATTCTGTACAGCATTGAGCAGCGCACCGTTGTTGTGATATCCAAACTTTGACCAGGAGTTAATTGTTCAGATAATGCGTCCCTTTCTGCTGTTGAGGCAGTACTTTCACAGAAAGATAATGAGGGAAAAGAACATCCTGTCACATTCTGTAGTCATAGTCTGAACTTTCATGAGCATAACTATACTGTGACCAAGTGAGAGTGCATAGCAGTGATCTACATGTATAAACTATTCAGATTCTATCTGCATGGGGTAAAGTTTAAAGTCATAAATGATCACGTGTCATTACTCTGGTTGCAAAATCTCAAAGAACCAGAAGGATGGTTGCCCGATGGGCTCTCAAGTTACAGGCTTATGATTTTGAGATTCTCCATCAGCTGGGAGCGAAGCACCAGAATGCTGACTGTTTATCCTGGTTACTGACTATTGCGGTGACAGCGGACCTTAGCGACGTGATGTATGATAAAATGCTCAGCGGAAAATATGATGATGAACCAGACCAAGTAATCAAAGTGTTAAACGAATTGTGCACAAATACCTTCCAACGGAATGGGGAACTGTACAAGAGAATCAGTGATACTACAGCTAATTTCCCATAGCCCTCCGCATGGCTGGAAATTATTATGAGCACTCACAGGGCAGTCATGCATGGTTACATGCGTAAGACTATGGAGTTGCTACACCCACAATACTATTGGGAAAGTATGAGTTTTGATGTTCTCAAAACTATTTTTTATTGCTATCAGTGCCAAGTGAAGAAAATGTTCTGCCATATGACATCATACTAGTTAGTGAAACCACATTTTGCTTGGCATACAGTCTCCCTTGATGTTGTTGGCCCCTTGCCAACAGGAGCCAATCATTGTAAGTACATTCTAGTGGCTATCAACCACTTGACCCGGTGGGTTGAAACAAGGGTGATACAAGATCTGGGGCAGTGACGGTGGCTAAATTCATGTTGGAATGCATTATTCAGCGGCACGGTTGCCCTCAGTTTATTCTCACTGATAATGGCACCAACTTCACCTTGCACATCCTTCCCAAGCTGAACGAGCTCATGGGAATCCATGGAATTCTGATGACCCCATACCACCCTGAGTTCAATGGAATGGTTGAATGTTTGAATGGGACTCTGGTGAACATACTCCAAAAAATAGTAATGGATTTCCCTTCTTATTGGAACTCTCTTCTTTCCACCGCTATGTTCGCTTATAACATTAGTTACCATTCTGCCAAGGGAAGAGCCCCTTCCAATTACTATATGTCTGACACCCAGCTCTTCTGGCGCTTCTTTATGCATGTGTAGAAGACACTGGTGGACGAGAACCCCACCGCTATTTGACTAATATTGCGAACATTCTGATCAAGATACTTACCAAAGCATATTCCTTCAGCTTGGCTAAGAAGATTAGGAATCAGGCTGCTGATCAGGTATGCCATAGTGGGTTATGCCATTCAAGGAAGGCGATATGGTTCTCTTTCATGATAAGCATGGATTCAGGCAGAAGCATAAGCTGGCTAATATATGGATCAGCCCATTTGAAATAATAGAGAAGACTGTAGTCAATGCATATACTATTAAGGATCCTAAAAGTGGTCAGATCACTAACCAAGTACATGCAAAGTTTCTCAGACCTTACAAACTATAGGATCTTATTGTCCAGTTAAGGAGGGGGGTAATGTCATGATTTTGATATGACTGGATGATAATCTTAGAACAGCCGGGAAGAATCCACCAATATAGTATCAGTTATGAATATTCGAGTGTCTTAAGATGAGGTAATATTGGGATAATAATGAGTCTTATTGGATATAATAAGTTTATTGGATCGCCTCTATATAAGGCGATAAGGCGATGTTGATATTCAACAAATACAAAGTAAATCGCCTACAAATAGGGCGACAGCAGATTAAGAATAACAAGCCAAATTTGAGGAAAATCGGCAGAATAAGATAACCCAAGTAAAGAGAAATAGTATCTCCTGAAGCTGATGTATATATGCGAAATGAGCGATTAAGAGAAAGAGGGTTTTTTAGTGCAAGACAAGGTGGACAGCGAAATGTAGCTGTATTTATATAAAAAATAAAAGAACTGGTTGGGGCAATTGCTCCTATTTTTAATATATTTTCAAGTGCATCCAAAGGACTGACAATTTTCACATCATCTGTCTGTTGTTCAGAGGGCTCAACCTGTGTGAATAGCCCAACGGATCCTAGCAATACTGCCCAAAATTCTAACACTTGGCAGTCTTACTAGCTATTAAGAATTTCTGATCTTATTATACAGGAAGCATATCACCATCATAACAGATCATGCTTCCTTATGTTAGCTACAGCAAATGAAGGACCCAGATTGGAGATTAGCTCATTAAGCGTTAAAACATCAAAAATTACACATTTTACATCCACTGACCAGGGCCAATTCACCAAAACGCAGATTGCTTGTATTGGATTCCTATCTTAGCTATAACTGACCCTGAAGAGGATCAACTCTACAACCTCCTAAACCAACCACAGTTATGGAAGAAAAATCTCCAACCCTCCAGCAGGAATTAGCAAAAAGATCAGCAAATCTCCAAATAAAGAACGAAAAATTGTGTAAGCTTGTGTTTAAGAAATGGGTGCCTTATGTAAGACCATCGGCATGACTTGATGTCATTTTAGAGGGACATTGGTAAGTCGGCCATGAGGGGTTCAGAAAGCCTAGTAATGGCTTAAAACTCAAGGTTATTGGGAGGGAATGCTTGCTTCTATCCAGGATGTATTTGAATCCTGTTTGATATGTAAAAGCTAAGATGGACCTAATCCCCACTCTCAACATCCAATGGTCCCAACCTGTGAACCATTCCATACTATTAGCATTGATGTAGTGGGACCTCTTCCTCAAACCTCCAATGTCATTGGTTCCTTCTACTAGCCGTAGACCATATAACTAAGTGAATTAAAGCTGTTTCACTCCCCACCACTTTGGCAAAAGCCACCGCCACATTTTTGTATAATAAGATTATCACCCTGCATGGGTGCCCTGATGTCATTCTCTTTGATAACAGACAAAATTTCCTCTCAACGTTAGTGAAAGATTTAGCTGACCTGATGGGAACCACTCAGGTATTCTCCACCACCTATCATCCTGCAATCAATGGAATGGTAGAATGGGTAAATGTCACTCTAACTGCAACCCTGCAGAAAATGGCTATGACTGACCCCCTTCATTGGCCCCAATATTTGCCTAGTGAAATTCTGGCCTATCAGATTGGTTATCATCGAGTCACTAAGATGTTGCCATTCCAAGCGTTGTATGGCAATAATCCCTATCTGCCTTCCAAAGTCCAGGCAATGCTTGATAAAACTTCTCCCAAAGCACCTGAGGTCTCTATGCGAAGTATTACAAATGAAATTATCAGACTTCAAGCCCTGGCTGCTGAAAACCTGTTTGCCACAACCAGTAGAGAAACTACTCAGCTTAAAGATAAGCATGATCCCCTAAACTCACTACAACCAGGTGACCTCATCCTATTTTACCATCACTAGCCTGGAGGTCATGATCACAAACTGGGTACCAACTGTTCAGGGCCCTATCAAGTCAATATATATAGGGCAACAAACACTCAATCATAGAGGTTGTTCAGGGCACAGTTGTCAATCAAATACATAGTCACTTTCTCCATCCATTTCCCCCTATGTCAAGATCTAGAGGGGGTATTGTAGGGATTCCCACCTGAATGATGGATTCAGATATGTTGAAAGATGGGAATCGGGCCCAATTTGACCCCAGGGCACACAATTCAGACTGAGATGATCCCCTATGAAAATTGACAGCTATTGAGGTCAGCGACCATTCCCAATTCAACTTATGAGCCCAAACTTCTGTTGGGCATCATTCCAAATGAAAGTTTTATTTAACTGAAATCAGTGAACAACCCTTATTGACATGCCAGAATCCTGCACCCTCAAAGTCACTCAATGTCAGGGTTCAAGCCTAAGCTATGAGGCGAGCTCTATCTGATTAGTCAAAATTAATTGGGGCTTGAACCAAATACCCAATTGGTTTATCTATTAGATCTATGCTTGAACGGCTTAGATGGTCCCTGATCAAATCCCATGACTTCCCTTATAAAGTAAAAATAAAATAAAAACTTTACGCTTTTTCCTCTTTTCACAATTTTAAATTAGACTTTATTTATTTTTTAGAAATTTCTTATCCAGACATAGTATTTGGAGAAAAGACTTTTCGACCAAGAGAAGAATAAATAAGCAAATCCAACACTCTGAAACTTCAGGTCCCCTGGCCTAAAAGTATTAAGGGATATGAGATAGTACATCCATGGTCCCAACACCATTGCTGATAAATCAGTGCAAATGCTTAAGATCTCGTTGGGTAGAGTTGATGACAAAATTGAGGCATCTGATAGTTGATTGCTGATTAACTATCAGGTGTACCAATTGGGATTGGTTGGGTTTCATCACTGATTGATTGGGTATAAAATTTATGTGTCTGATTAAAATCAGCCAATAACCCCTATAAACTTATTATTTGCACAGGTTCAGTTCTCGTGCAATTCATCTGCATTGTAGAATAATTGATATAATTTAGTTGATAATAGTATGACAACTATTATCTGTGGTTGAACGGAATTCTTAGATCTTGGCCCAACGCTCAGCCAATATCCCCACTCAAAATACTCGAGATGTTTCTTTTTTTAGTACTAGATGGTCTCAACCCAAGGGGGGGATTCATCGATGTAATACTTGAGATGTCTCAAAATAGGGATTTGTTCCCACAAACCATCTAACCTGATCTTCTCTGAGATTCCCTGGTGACAGTTTCTCAAGTTCGTTACACAGTTAGCAGCAATCCCCAATTTGTTTCCACTTCTTCTCTGGATCTCCGCTCATGTCCTTACTCTTTTCCTTAAAGAGTCTCCCAATTATCGCACACAGCAATAATATCCCTGAGATTGAGTAGAACAATTGAAAGCTGATAAATTTTCTCAAAAAACTATATACCGGATAAAAACTTATGCATTTATTGGTGAATTCTAGGGAATTTATAGTGGGGGATTCAGTGCTCAACCCTCAGTTGACACCTCTTTGATGAAACGGCAGCCATTGCCATTGAATAACCTATACTTATATTGGCAGCGATGTATTTCCCCATCCTGGCCATAATTCCATCACTGGACATTCTTGAGACATAAAATGGAAAGAGTCAGAAAACGTGTACCTAACGTTTTCCTCTCAATCCAAGTGAACCAACCATACTTGGCTAGTGACATGCTTAGGTAATGGGACTTGTTACCAATTAAGGCAGGTCACGAACCAACTGATCAATTTGCTAGTTGCAGGTGGTATCACTTGTCTTGCGTCTTACTACTTATACCCAATAAGTTGGTGTTGAAACCTGACCAATCGCAATTGGTACATTTGATGGTTAATCACTATCAAATGCCCCTATTTCATCAGCAACTCTGCCTGATGAGACCTTAAGCATTCATTCAAATCATTCTTCAACAGATACGACCAGGCGAATACACTAAAATTCCCCAAGCATAGTTAGTCCAAAATCAGGGTCAACCAAATTCCAAATCACCTCGCATTGGGGAATTATCCCTAGCGATTTCTTATAATCTAGCAGGCTTAGAATATGGGCAAAAATTCCAACACATCACCCTCTTTCCTAGATTTCCACCGAGAAAAGGACTGGGGTAGGGGAACACTGCTTCATACACTTGATCAAATACTTCATTTGCTCAAGTGGAGTATGATCATCAATACTCAAAGCTGCTTGGGATGACCTTTAATATGTGGCTCTCTTCCTCTTCCTCCTTACTATCGCTTACTCAGAGTGCAGTCTCCATGATCTACTGTTGTGCTGGGCTGATCAATTTACTCATGATGACAATAATCCCTGGATCCAGTTTCCTCCATCAAGGCATATTTTCTGCTGTCATATTCAGAATTCTAAATCAGGTCCTCAATTTCCTGATTTTTCTACAAACTAGACAGGAGATTCTTGCCATCGATGTTCATTTTGCAGCCCAATCAAGAATGCTTATTTGTTCGCCCTTGTTACTTTTTTCTAATAACCTCTTGGCTCATATCATTCTTAATTCTTCTCTAAGGAGCTTATCCCATTAATTTTGATATTAATTTCTCCAAAATTGGAGCTTGATGGAATGTAGAGTGCATAATGTTGACTTCCATATAAGTCCAACATTCCCCCTCATCCAGCTCATATGTCAAATTCCAAGTTGTGGTACCAACAGCTGCTCAATAGTTTATCTGATCAAGACCTTCAGCTCTTCCATTGGATGAGTCAATCTGCATGAAGGAACCTTTTCTATGGTCCTTCCAGGACTCATACTCCTAGTCAAGTATCAGTAGCTAGTCCTTCCATGGAATTACTGGAAATGGTAACCAACTCCGCTGAACCCAGGTTAGCAATTGTCTCAAACAACTCATGACAAATCCTTCCTCTGTCGTCAATTCCAGAGTTAGATTTTGGGACTCTCCTGGATTTGGCTCCTTTCAAAGATACTCCTAACATCATCATCAAACCTCCTGAAGCAATGCCTTTTGCTCTCAATCGTCCATTCTTCGCCAGATTAGGCTTGCTTCCAGAGTTCCTCTTCTGACTTGGATAATACTACAAACCAGCTGTATTGGCCACTGAGCTCATCATTGGCAACAGTATTCATATTGAACTCCCCTATGCAGAATTGAGGGCCCAAGTCACCAAGGCTTTATATATAGCGCTGAATGATTCCAACCTTGAGAACATCCTAGATTAGGATACCACCGTTTATGCTCTTCGCTTTGCAGGCCAAGTTCTTCAAAGTTGGGCCACAAAGCTTTCAGTCTCTCCCAGGTTCCATCGCTCCTTCTGCTTTAGCTTCTGAGAAGCTTGTAGTTGTCTTTTGCAGGATGCCATTCGCTCCTTGCATGACTATCTCAATTACAGAGCTTCCCATTAGTATCTTCCACTGTTGGCTTTAATGGGGGTCATGGTTCAGCAACCCCCATCTAGCATCCCTTGTTTGCTGCTGGCCCATATGTCTGGTGTTCTTGACAAAGCCCATTGGAAAGAGCTCAAGACTAACCTTCTGGCTCCAGTACCATATTGGGATTACTCGGGGTATTTGCCAACTGCCTCTTCCTGTACTGTTGCTTCCCTCCCCACTCCAGGGTTTCACAAATGGCTTCTTCCAAAATCTCAATTTTCCTTCCCCTAGTTGCTTTCTTGCAGGGATCTAATCCACTTAATAAACTTGGTTTCAAAAAGGTCTAACCCTTGCTAGCATCCAATCTCACATAGATTTTGACGGGTTATTTATTTCTACAGTGATCCCTCCTCCCTCCTCCAAGAGGCGACATAGGCGGAATCATCCCCATATCAAGGATTATCAATTAAAATAAAAATTATAAAAATATATCAGTTTTTTCTATGCAGTTTATAATCTTTTTCCTCATTTTTTATCAATCTTCTATTTTCTCTTTTTTTTCATGGGACTTGATCTTGTTTTGGTTCAGCGGTCCATTTTTTTATTTTTTCCCACAAACTGGATCCTAGGTATTCTTAGGCCTACAAGTTTTCTATGGTTCAGAGGTCCTTTTTTTGACTTACCCATCTAGATTGGTTCAGAGGTCCTTTTTTGGACTTGAACTAATCTTCAGGACATGACCAACTTAATGGTTCATTGGTCCTTTGGGAACTCTTTTTTGTTTTTTTTTCATTAATCCATTGCTTTAAATACTTAGAATGGACTTGATTTACAACTCTTTCATTTAAGAGAAACTTGATGGAGTAGGTGTCATTCACCATCTTGACAATAATCTCAAAAGGACCAATCACAATGCATCCAGTTTGTTTCTTCACCCAAAACATGCATATCACAATAGGAAACTCTTTCGCCTATTTGATATTCTGCTAAGGCCGGTTAGTTCTTATTGTCCGTTGATTTTGCTCATATCCTTTTCATCAACATAGTATCAAGTGATTGCAATTGCATTTCAATCATGATATTCATCAATCCGTTCAAGTACTGTATGGCACTCATACCTGATATTGTTTCCACCACAAAATTTAAAATTGGTGGCAACGCGGCCTTCCTCCCATATAACAACTCAAATGGAGTTTTCCCATCACCGTATTATGACTGATATTGTAGGCAAACATGACTGAACTCAGGTATGTTCCCTATGTGGAAGTTCTTCCTGCAACCAGATTCCTTAGCGTTGCAGCCAGCGTTCTATTCAAATGTTCTAATAGTCCATTCATCTCTGGCCGGTAGGGTACATACATGGCTCCTCAGATCCACATTATCTCATTCAACCATGGGATCACATGAGATGTGAAGTTTGTCCCATTATCGCTAAGCAAGACCTGCAGGCATCCATGTCAGTATAATTGATTTTGGATGGACTTCGCAGTACTGGTAGCATTTACTTTCACTAGGGCCTTTGGCTTGACCCATCTCGTCAGATGATTGTTTGCAACTATTATTTACTTGACTCCAATATGCTCATCATCAGCGGTCCCATCAAATTGATGGACACTTTATACCAAGAAAATCCAGTGTGGACCAGTTGGTATCCAGTTGAATTCTTATGTAGCTTGTGCAGCTGGCACTTTACACAACAAGCTATATAGTTGGCAACATCATAGTTGATTGACTCCCAATAGTACTGGCAAGTATAATCAGTTTTTTTCTTAGGCCTCCATGCCTGAAAACCTTATGAGCGGCTTGTATAATTGTCATGGTTGGATGACATTATAGTAGGAACTGATGCTAGAGATAAGGCTTGGCGACATGAGGCCCAGAAGGTGAAACTTCAGGCTCTTCCTGACCTGAAACACACCTTAGATCAACGCTGGGTGCAAGCCAAGCATTCCCAGGTTGATACTAATGGGGTGCAAAACGCCCAGCCTCTTGTCTCAGCCCAGGCACTGAAATGAACGATTTACATTTTAAACAAAGATGGTTCTATTCGCTTGGTTGGAGAGCAAGGGTTTGAGTCCCGCTCCAGCTATAAATATTAAGCTCAGGTAAAATATGGCTTCAATCAATTACTCGAGTGAAGGCACTTTTGATGTATTTTACTAAAACAGACGGAAGCGTCTGTTTATTGGAGCATCTAGGCTTGGGCGCACTTCCGCAGAACCTGAATTTCTCTGGCCCACTTTTAATATGTTTTTGTGACCAACATACCTTGTTGGTTGACTTTCTTTGATATTTTTTCCCGTTATTTTACATTTTTTTACAATGGTTCCTTGGGCGAACAAGGTGTTGGACCTCATCAGGAAGGTCTCCAACTATGTGGGCCACTACCTATTATTACCATTTACACAAATCCCAGGTGCTTTCTTGGGCCGTTCAGGCCCTTTCAGAATGATACACCCAAGACTACTCGCGCCAAGTTACCCTCGACTATGGACTTCCCGTTGGTGTCTACTCAAGTTGGGAGTTTTCTTACTTACCTGTTCTCATATGTGGTGTTTTACACCCTCGCCTGGATTACCTTTTGCTCAAGCACCATTCTAGGTGCTCCATTTTCCATTCTCTTAATGGATAGTTCCCTAGCAATGTGGGTTTGGATCCCACATCACCTTGCTGGGAACAAGAGAGTTACAGACACTCTCTTGAAATTAGTCAACCAACCTTATTATTATATGAGCATATGAAATATCCGTGTGGGACTTTCAATATTAGTAAATTGGGTGTGTTGCCATTTATCACTGCCACGATGGTGCTCACCACAGTTTTCTCATTAGGGTTTGTATTAATACATCTCAGCATTATTTTTGCAACTACCAATTGGGAAGTGTCCACCCTTCCTGCTCGCACCTGGTTTCTCAGACTTTTCACAATCATCTTGTCAAAACCCTTTTGGATAGTTTCCCCGCCCCAACCCAGAAGGGGCTAGGTAATTTGGCCATCATTGGATCAAAACATATAATTACGGAAACCAAAAAGTCTCGCGCGCTTCTTAAAATGAGGGAATCTTATCCTTCTAATCCTTCAACTCCTTCTAAATTTGGAACTGTACAGGGGTCTGTCCCCGAGAAGGAAGTAAAGGTTTCAGACAATTCCGCCGTGATGATGTCACTCATGGTCATCCCTATAACTACAGCATCCTCAACTAGTGATCTTTCCTTGAATCAAGAGATGCTTCTCACTGATTTCCTCCCCATCTCAGCGGAAATTGGGAATATCGGAGGGTCTGAATCCAAATTTAACAAAAAAGGGTTTCCATTATCATTTTTTCTCCCCAACACATTTCTGAGGTGCATGCTGAGTCATTGATTCAGGGCTTGGGGGTGATGGCCCTGGATAGCGATGCACACCAAACCCTTGGAATAAGTGTGGGTTCATTAGAACCAGAAAACACGTTTTATAACGAAAGCAAAATATAACAAAATGAGCCATTTATATTTTCATATGGTCTGGATGAGGATTCTATTTCTGTATATCAGATCACTCCTGAGAACCCTCTTTTGACCCCTACCATGATTAGGGGTTCTCAGGAAGTGGAAATAGAACTACATTATAAACATAAAGATGTATATGCATTTGCAGAAGATAGGTGGGATAATTGGACTCAGTAGTAAGAGTGACCCACTATCCCTCCCCCTTCTATGATTCCAAAACATACCCTGATGGCTTATTGAGACCAGAGGAAGATTTTTTGGGTGAAGTGATGGCGTTTTCTGCTTTGGTAAATCCCATTCTGGATACTTCTTGTTGACTGCTACTCTTACTTTTTCTTATGGAAAGTTCAGCACAGCTATTTTGGTGGATACTGGTGCCTCAAATAATTTTATTGACCAAAACCTCGCTGACTACCTTGAGTTAAGTTACTCATCCGGTGGTATGGTTAGAGGTGGGGCTTCTCAAGGTATCCCCACACTGAACGTCAGAGAGTCAGTCAATTTTCAGGTAGGTTCTTATCTATTGTCTGATCAGTTTCAAGCTATCAGAAACCTCTTGTTTCCCAACATTTTGGGTGTTGAGTTGTTGCGGAAGTTTGACGTCAAAACTAATTTGAAAGAAAACACTTTATCCTTGTCTTTGACAAACGGTCACCAGTTGATTGTTCCTTTATCTGAGGATAACGTCCAAGGCAAATTACCCCATTGGCCCAATGTTCCCAGTCCGTATCTTGTCCCTTTACTGAAGCCCACTGTGGGACTTTCCTTACCTTCTTGTTTGGAGGAGTTGGCATCTTCTTTTGATGAAGCTTCAGCTAGTATACTACCAGAACATTCCGATTTTGATTGTGAATTTAAACTTGCTGTGGATCTGGTGCGTACTTCTTCCCCCATATACCCATTGACTTTCCGGGAGGAAGAGGTTTTAGATGTATGGGTGAAGGAGCATTTGGACAAAGGTGCCATCTTTCAGCTTATCTCCCCTGTTTGCTCCCCACTTCTCTTTGTGGAGAAGGCTGATGGAACTTTACATCCGTGTGTCAATTATGGAAACATAAACAATGTGACTGTATCTGACCTCCATCCCATCCCTTTGGATTCCCAAATTGCACGCTATGTGGAGAAGGAGAAGGTCTTCTCCAAGCTGGACTGCCTCAATGCATTCAATCAAGTCTGGATAAAGAAGGGCCAGGAATGGTTAACTGCATTCCGCACCAGAGAAGGAATTTTCAAGTTCTGGGCTATGCCCTTTGGCCTTAAGAATGCCCCTGCCTTCTTTCAACGCCGCATTGATGCAGCGTTGGGAGACTTGTTGGGGTATGTGCAGTTGCCTACATGGATGACATTCTGGTGTTTTCCTCAATCATGAGTCACATGCAGTACACCTTTGACAAGTAGTGGAGAGATTGAGGGCCGCTTGCCTTACCCTCAAGATTTGTAAATGCGAATTCTTCAAGTCCCAGGTTACTTTTCTGGGCAACGTAGTTTTTAACCAGGGCCATATGATAACTCCAGACAAGGAGAAGGCTATTCGTGAGTGGCCTACCCCCACCTCTGTCAAGGAATTGAGGAACTTTTTGGGGACGTGTACAACCCTCAAGAAGTTCACACCCAGTCTCTCCGAGGTGGCAGCTCCCTTATATAAGGCCAGCGATGCCAAGGTACTTCAGTGGTCCCCCATTATGGAGGATGCTTTTCAAGCGGTGAAGTGCACCATGTTATCCACATCCATCCTTCGTCATGTTGACCCTGCAAAGGAGTTCATTGTGTCCTCAGATGCTTCCAACTTCGCCAGTGCAGCTGCCCTGTTACAGGTGGGTGAAGATGGGTCCGAGCATCCTGTGGGATATTTTTCTAGGAAAATGTCTCTGCATGAGTTAAATTACGCCGTATATGACAAGGAGTTATTAGCAGTGGTGGAGGCGCTGATTTACTGGCGTCACCACTTACATGGCTCTTCCCAACCATTCTGGGTATGCACAGACCACCGAGCCCTGTTGTACTACCAGGCTCCACATGTTCTAATACCACGTCAGACTCGTTGGCATGAGACCCTTGCCCTATTTACATTTTCCTATGAGTTCACCAAGGGAAAGGAGATTGGTTTGGCGGATGCTTTGAGCCGCAACCCTGCTTTGGCTCCCAAACTCAAAGGAGGTAGTGATTCACAACACCCAGCTGATGATTCCACTGAGTATGATTCTGCCTCAACTTCCTAAGTCCACGGTACATACGCCAGCGCTCATGCCTTTGGAAAATTCAGCAGAATATAGCATGTTTAGGAAGGTAGTTCTTTCTCAGTTGTTATCAGCTGAATATGCTGTTGTTCTCGCTAAGAGCACCCTGAATCAGGAGGACTTATCCAGGGTTATCGCATGAAGGATGAGATGGTGTGGTTTCAGGAACGCCTATGGATTCCTGCTGGACCACTGCTCCTGGAGATCATCCAGGACCATCATGACGGAATCACCGCTGGTTGTCCTGGAAAAGCAAAGACCTTGGAGTTGATACGACGCACTTACAATTGGAAGGGCTTGCCTGTTCAGGTAGGGCGGTACTGTTAAGAGTGCCTGATCTGCAATCAAATGAAACCCAATCGGCAACCTTTAGCAGGGTTGCTGGTAACAGTACAAAAGGCTGAAGGGCCCTGGACTTCCCTATCAGTGGATTTCATTGTGGAGCTACCCGTTTCAGATGGGTATGATGCAATAATGGTGGTGGTGGACCGCTTTACAAAGTTCGCCCACTTTATTCCTTGCAGAACTACAATAACCGCAGCTGAGATGGCTAGGCTCTTCGTCACCCATGTGTTTGCGCTCCATGGAGTCCCCAAGAAATCATTAGTGACTGGGGACCCCAGTTCACCTCTGTCTTTTTGGAAGAGTTGTGTAAGACTCTTCAGATTTGCTCCTTCCTTTCAACTGCATATCATCCCAATCAGATGGGCAGACCGAACTAGTGAACCAATTCTTGGAACAGTTCCTGCGGTGTTACACCGCCGCAGATCATTCAGATTGGGTTCCTCACCTTCCCATGGCCCCGTTTAGCTACAACAACACTTTACACTTGTCAATCGGTTGTTCAACCTTTTTTGCAACCATGGCTTTAACCCCGCCTTTAACATGGATTTCAGCTGTGGTTCCAAAGTTGAAGCGGTGGTGGACGTTGCTAAGACCCTCAAGAAGGTCCATCAAGGGGTGTCCACAAGTTTGGAGGCGGCTATACTGGTTTAAAAGGAGAATGCTGATGGAAAGTGCCGAGTGGGTCCAGCATAAAAGGAAGGGGATCTCGTGATGCTTGAGGCTCGCAACATCCCTATCAAGCAGCCATGCAAAAAATTGGGTCCAAAGAGGATTGGTCCTTACCGTGTAGTTAGAAAGGTGGGACAAGCCTCATACCAGTTGGATCTTCCTTCCACATTTTTGATCTTCTCTATCTTTCATGAAAGCAAGTTGACCCTGTTTGAGGGCCCTCCTCCTGTTACCCCTGAGACTTATCTTGTGGATGGGGCACCGGAATGGGAAGTGGAGGAAATAGTAGCCTCCCGCCAGGTTAAGCGAAGCCTTGAGTACTTGGTTTCTTGGAAAGGGTTTGACGCAGCAGAGAACAGTTGGGTGCCAGCACGAGATTGTGTACATGCCCAAGACCTGATCAAATCATTTCATAATCTTTTCCCTGAGGCTGCAGGATCTCAGCCTAAGCCAGCCGTTACTGCTTTGAAGTTGCCGCCAGCACATAAGAACTTCTCCTTAGCAAACGCCCCTAGAGGGGGGGTGGAGCCCAAGAAGAGGAGAGGGTAATGTCATGGTTGGATGACATTATAGTAGGAACTGATGCTAAAGATAAGGCTGGGCGACAGGAGGCCCAGAAGGTGAAACTTCAGGCTCTTCCTGACCTGAAACAGACCTTAGATCAACGCTGGGTGCAAGCTAAGCATACCAGGTTGATACTAATGGGGTGCAAAACGCCCAGCCTCTTGTCTCAGCCCAGGCATTGATTTGAACGATTTACATTTTAAACAAAGACGGTTTGATTCTCTTGGTTGGAGAGCAAGGGTTCGAGTCCCGCTCTAGCTATAAATATTAAGCTCAGGTAAAATATGGCTTCAATCAATTACTCGAGTGAAGGCACTTTTGGTGTATTTTACTAAAACAGATGGAAGCGTCTGTTCATTGGAGCATCAAGGCTTGGGCGCACTTCCGCAGAACCTAAATTTCCCTGGCCCACTTTAATTATGTTTTTGTGACCAACATTCCTTGTTGGTTGGCTTTCTTTAATAAATTTACCCGTTATTTTACATTTTTTACAATGGTTCCTTGGGCGAACAAGGTGTTGGACCTCATCAGGAAGGTCTCCAACTATGTGGGCCACTACCTATTATTACCATTTACACAAATCCCAGGTGCTTTCTTGGGCCGTTCAGGTCCCCTCCAGACTGATACACCCAAGACTACTTGCGCCAAGTTACCCTCGACTATGAACTTCCCATTGGTGTCTACTCAAGTTGGGAGTTTTCTTACTTACCTGTTCTCATATGTGGTGTTTTACACCCTCGCCTGGATTACCTTCTGCTCAAGCACCATTCTAGGTGCTCCATTTTCCATTCTCTTAACAACTAGTTCCCTAGCAATGTGGGTTCGCATCCCACATCACTTTGCTGGGAACAAGAGAGCTACAAAACTCTCTTGACAACAATATCCGCTCTTTCCAATGACTTATGGAATAAAAGCTGCTTCCCGTTAAACATCTTGAAATCTTTTCCATCCATGGTCTCAGTGTTTTCAATTACTTTTCGAAGTGCACCTTGTATTTCTTAGGGATCATTCCCAATTTCACCATCGTTCATTCTCTGGAATAACTCATCCACCTGTGGGTATATCATCTGGACCATTTGTAACCGTGATAAGCCATCTGCATTCTGGTGAGAAGCCCCTGATCAGTGGACAATCTCATAATTTTGAGCCTGTAGCTTAAATGCCCTTTGGACCAGTTGTCCTTCTGGTTCTCTCAAATTATGGAGCTAACGCAAAGAGGAGTGGTCTGTCACCACTTTAAAGTGCGTTCTGTGGATTTACACCTGAAACTGTTTACAGGCATAAATGACCACAAGAAATTCATGCTAAGTTACGGTGTAGTTCCTCTCAGCAGCTGAGAGTGTTCACTCACATACGCCACCAGAGGTTTACTCCCAAGTTCATCTACTTGGCTTAATATGGTGCCAATCGCCATCAAAGAATTATGAGTTTGTATAATAATTTCTCTATTGAAATTTGGATAATTCAAAATTGGAGAATCTATTAGATATTGGCATAACTCATCGTAGGGTTCCTGCGCTTCTTCATTCCATACAAATCCTTTTTTGGATCCTTCAACAGATGGAATAAGGGCTTGGCGATTCTGGCAAAGTTCTGAATAAATCTTCTGTAGTATCCAACCATTCCAAGGAGCACTTGGTTATCTCAGACACTCTTCAGCATAGACATCCACTCTATTACTTGAATCTTCTGTCTTGCAGCTGCAATTCACTAGAATTGATTATGACTCCCAGTTTTTCTAACTCTTTCTTGAAGATTTGACACTAACTCAGCTTAGACTTCAGGTTGTCCATGGACAGTCTCTTGAACACTTCCTCCAAGTGGTATAAATGGTCAGTAAACGTCCTACTGGACAAACTGACATTATCCAAGTACACCAGGATGCATGACAACTTCAAGTCGCTCAGCATAGCGTCCATGGTATCTGGAATATTGCAGGCACATTTCATAGACCCTGGGGCATCCTCGTCAGTTGGTATAGCCCCTGCACGGTAATAATTGCACATTTTTATTGGTCTTCTCTTGGAAAATTGATTTTTCAATATCCTGATATCAAATCCATCATGGAGAAAAACTTCACTTTTCCCAATTGATCTAGCGCATTGTCAATTCTTGGTAAGGGAATATGAATCCAACTTCACAATCTTATTAAGCTTCTGGTAATTGATCACTACCTGATTAGAGCCATTCTTTTACTTAATGATAAGAATTGGACTCGCCCAGGAACTCGACAATGGAACTAGAAGCCCATGCTTCATTAGTTTGCTGATTTCTTCTTCCACTTCTGCTTCAGCTGCCTTTGACTTTTTAATTTGTCTCATCCCAGTAAGCAAATTTTCCCTGGTGTCAACCTTTCAGATCACATCTCTTGCACATCCCAAATCATGGTCATCCTGAGAAAATACTTTTTGATACTTTTTGAACAATTTGAGCACCTCCTCTTTCTGTCCTTCTATCAGATCAGCAAGTTGCTCTAGATCAACTAATAGGTTGATACTCTTGGCTACCCCTACTAGCAATCCCATCTCATTGAGAGTCCCAAAAATTATGGAATCCCCTCAATTTAGTTGTTAGGATTAGGTGAACAAAAATGATGATCTTATTCTTCCTGATCTTCATTGAGTTACCACTTAAATTCGCCAGAAGTACTCGAATTTCTCCATGGCCCAGCATTATTATTCCAGGAGCCACCTAAGACTCTACACTGGACTTCTTCCATGGGCTTCTGACCTCCCCATACAGCAGCTCAGGTATCTCCAATGTCAACCCCATGTCAACTATCATCTGTGATCCCAGTGGTAGGGTTTTCTCATTCTTGATCCCCTAGTGGAATTCCGTTTTTCTAGGAATTCCATCAGCATTTCTTGTCATTTCTAGCTAATTAATTGGCATCAAATTGAGGACAATGCCATCATTGTATATCAAGTTGATGAAGTTTTTTCTCTTATTCAGTGGAGCTTCCCCATCCTTCTTAAAGACCAATGGTAACGTCTGACCCAATATGGTCAACTTATTATCCTCAAAGTTGCATTTAACTATGTATTTGCGTAGAAATTCCATCCCAATCAGAATGTTATAGCTTTGGATGGCCACAACTATTGTTGGGGCAGATACCACTAAGGATCCAAATAGCAGTGGCAAAGCGCTATATGCTTAACATGAGATGATGGTATTTTTTGCCCAGCTCTACCATACTCCTTCTTATCTTCTAAGTCAGGCGAGATCTTCGTCCTCTTCACCAGCTTGGTCGAGACAATGTTGATGGGTGCTCCACTCAACAATTGCCCTCACCTGTATTTGATTTACTTGTATATCTATATATGTATACTCGGAGTATTGTAAGATAGTGTTTACTGAGTGTATAGTGTCATTAATAGCTGAATCAAGGGTGTGAATGATTTGTGCTGATAAATCAGGAAACAATTTCTTTATCATGCAGAGGGGGGATCGACAGGTTTGCCCCATCTAATTGGACTTCAGACAATTCTTTAAGATTATCAGCAGCTCTAATAATGTCCATCAGATGCTGGGCGTACAGACGGGCAAGTTCTTTGATTATCTCAGGGTTGATTCCCTTTGCCCCAAATCTTGTCACTGCATTTACATCCCAATTGACCACTTGATACAGTTGATCTTGTACATCTTAGTCCACGAACATATCACTGACGACAATTTCCTTGTTCATGATATAAGGAGGAACAGTTTTCTCCACAGCTCTAGACTGTTCCATGTCTAGACTGTGGGCTTTTTTCCTGACTTCTTTGCGGCAACAGACTCTTTTGCTTGGACTACGTTGATTTGATCCTTCAGCTCTTGCATACTGCAAAATGTCCCTTCTTTCCGCATTGGTAGCAGACCTTCTCTTTCTTATTCATCCATCTGAACTCTTTGGGATTATTCCCCAGCATGTCTCAGTCATTCATCTCTTTAGC
Source organism: Massospora cicadina (assembly GCA_022478985.1). NCBI lineage: Eukaryota > Fungi > Entomophthoromycota > Entomophthoromycetes > Entomophthorales > Entomophthoraceae > Massospora > Massospora cicadina. The sequence goes on along the minus strand of JAKSZP010006599.1, from coordinate 11,946 downwards.
ACCTTGATTCCCCTTCGTGGGATTCAAATTGCTTACTGGGTTGGATTTGAAACTTCTGTTTGGGGCATCAAAGGTTGCTCCCAAGATTTAAAAATTATCTACCAGTTGAGAGGTAGTAATTTCCATCGCAAAGATGGAAGACATATTAGTGCAAATCATGATAGGGCTGAAGGGCCACTTGTAATGCGATTCTGGCATTAAAGTCATCCAGTACCTTCGCTCCAACCTGGATTTGCAAATCCTGGTAGAACTGATCCGTGAAGCGTGCTAAAGATTTGTATTTAAGGGAACTGGATTCCCATAAGCTCCTGTTTGTGCTTCAACATGTGATTTGGACTCCCAAATTCCTTCATTGTGGCCATTTTGGCCTCCATGTATGACCAGCTGTCCCCCTCATGGTGGGGCAACACTAGCTTTTGACAATTGGTATATAGGCAATTTATGACCGTCAACGCCTTTTGATGATCACTGTATCCATACATAGTCATATTGAACAGTTGGAAAAACGCTGGGGCGTTATCCAAATGGAAAGTGAGCAATCTCGGCGTTGCCTTAAATTCCTCCGAGGTATCTCTAGCTGATTCTCTAGGTTCAGCCACTCAGCTCACAAGGGGAATGACTTTGGGCGTCATCTCTGAAATGGCAGCAAAAGTGGGCGGCATGTTTCTTGGGGTATTTGACTTCTCAATTATTGTATGAGGACTTCTTTCTTCAGCATCAGTTGCTGCATATGGCTCAAATTGCATTTGTGAATTTTTAGCTCCTCAACCTGTTTGATCAGTTGCTCAATGTCAGCGCTGAATTTTCTCAAAGAATGTGATCCACTTCCCGCTCCGTTTTAGATATAAGATCTCTCAAATTAAGTCCCCTTCTTTCTTCTTTAATGAAGTTACTTTTCTAAATATGTTCATGAAACTCATGACATTATTGATCCCTTCCTCCATCTTAGTGACTCGTTCTCCCAAGGCTGCAAATTCTTGATGATCCACTTAGTTTAGGGAATTCTAATTAACAGTGGCTAACTTCATCCTTAGTTTTCTAAACTAATCTTTATATAACATCCTTTTTAGTTCTTCTACTCAATTAAACCCCTGTATTGAGCAACACATTGTAAAAATTTTTGTATCTGGTTGTTATCAGCCAATAGCCCTATAAACTTACTAATTGCACAGGTTCAGCTCTTGTGCAATTTGTCCGCATTGTATGATAATTGATATAATTGGTTAATAATATTATGATGACTATTATCCATAGTTGAATGGAAGTCCTAGATCTCAGCAAACGCTAAGCCAGTATTTTCGCTCAAAATAATTGAGATGTCTCAAGATAAGGATTTGTTCACTTGGACCATCTAACCTGATCTTCTCTGAAATTCCCTAATGACAGTTTTTAAAACTTGACACACAGTCGGCAGCAATCCCCAGTTTGTTTCCACTTCTTCTCTACATCTCCGCTCAGATCTTTACTCTTTTCCTTAAAGAGACTCCCAATTATTGCACACCTCAATAATATCCCTAAGAAAGAATAAAGCAATTGAAAGCTGATAAAGTTTACTACTTAAAACTATATACTGGATGAAAACTTTAGAATTTTTTTATTATAAGCAAATTCTAGGTAATTTTTATTGGGTATTTGGTCATCTAACCCTTAGTTGACACCTCTTCAATAAAACAGCATCCGTTGCCATTGAATCACCCATCCTATTCTTAGCAGCGATGGTCTTCCCCATCCTGGCTAGGATTCCGTCATTGGACATCCTCAAGCCATAAAATGGAAAGAGTCAGAAAACGTGTTTTAACGTTTTCCTCTCGATCTAAGAGAACCAACCATATCTGGCAAGCAACCTTCTTAGGTAATGGGACTTGTCACCTATTAAGGCAGGTCACAAATGAATGAATAATTCTCTAGTTGCAGGTGGCATCACTCGCCTTGCAACTTACTACTTACATTCCCAATCAGTTGGTGTTGAAACCCAACCAATCCCAATCAGTACACCTGATAGTTAATCAACTATCAGATGCCCATATTTTGTCAGCTACTCGCCCCATGGGATCTTAAGTATTCATCTGGATAGATCCCAACTGATCTGACCAGGAGAAATTCCTAAAAGCACCTGAACATAGTTACTCTGAAATCATGGTCAACCAATTTCCAATTCACCTTGCATTAGGGAATTATCCCCTAGCTAATCCTGGTAATCTAGCAGGCTGGGAATATGGGAAAAAATCCCAACATTGGGAATGTAACCAGCAGTCGTGAGGTGAGTGTTGCCGCATGCAACTAGCAATTCAATCAGTTGGTTCATGACCTACTATAATGGGTAAAGAGTCCCATTATCTAAGCAGGTTGTTAGCCAAATGTCAAGATTCTGTTTAACTAGACAATAAGCTATAGTTTAAGAAGATCATAAATTAAATTCAAGGTATTTTTGAGATTGAGCAATTAATATGTTGATGAAAAATGAGTTTGATCGAAGAAATAATAATTCAGCAAATTGAAGAAATTCTGCCAAAGTCTCATTGTTTTAATGAACTTATATCAAAGTGAAAAAAGGATTTAGTATGTGGATCATGTTGCTCCACTGATGAATGCTGAGGATTAATAGTTGAGCATGAGAGTGAGAAGAAGGAGGTTTTTATGAAGAAAGAGAGAGTAAAAAGTTTCTGAAAGGTAGCCTTAAAGTTATTTATTACCTAAATTGATATCATCAGGGCGATAGCTCCTTATTAAATACTTTATTATTATCAAGGGCCAGCAATACTTATATCGCTTGTCTGTTGCTCAGTAGGTTTTCACCCTGTGCAACTCGTTCAGTGGAATCACCTTAATCTGCCAAAAGTTAACAGTGGTGCTCACTACAAGAGGTCCATTGACCAACTTTCTAAATGAACTTCATACTTGCCACTCGATGGCGAACTGGTTTCCTTCCTTGCGGTATTGCCTCAATTTATTGAGTTGTACCAATATGTGAAACTGAAGCTTTCCTTGGATACTCTTCTTAAGGCTTAAAAATGCTATACTGCGAAAAGATATATTTGATCAGCTCACCAAAGCTTTTTTACCAACTGCACCTGGTAGGGCCCAAACTAACCTACTTGCTGACCACTTGAATGACACTACAGAGCAGCTATACTGTGCAGATCATAAATTAAATAAAGTTGTTAGGGAGGGAGAGGTCTGCAGCGACATGCCGCCCCATTTCATCATTATGGAACATACATAAATTTTTCAAGTGGTTTGAATTTTCCGTGGAGGGGCTTATGATCGGTGGAAAACTAAACTGTTGTTATCCGCTTTAGATGTTGCTAGTGCTGATCAGGTCATATGTTATATTAAGAATAGTACAGTTGCTTATTAAGAGGTGAAAGAGACCATTCTCTGTCTGTTTGGGAGAAAGGCGAAAAGTGCTCAGCGCAAGGCAGAGTTTTTGACAATAACTTTCCAAAAGAATGAGTTCTTAGTACAATTTGTGGATCAATTTACAACTGAGGCTCATGTGTTGTTAGGAGAAAATATTCTAACTAGTGAGGAGGTGGGCATAGCAATGATGGCGCCGTCAAGCCATTTCAAGAGCTGTATAATGCTATATCATACGTTCTTGATGAGGATGTGGAGCTACTAAAAATCGTTAGTCATTTACGCCATCTATCCACCACATTTAGTGCTCCCAATATAGAATGGAAAGCTCCTGCTACCGCTACAAAATCCCCACAATTTTTGGAGAAACAACGACTTGGGTATAATCCGTTGGGGAATCTAGACCCCTTAAAAGTTTGGAAAGTCATTTCCGCCCTATTATTACCAATCAGCTTGTCCTTGGATGAGTTACAATTCCTCAATTAATTTCAGACCTGGAGCTATGGGTGCAATGCAGAGATAAGTGCCTTTTACAAATTTTTGTTTTCATGCAGACAACGAGGACATTAAGCTGCTAACTGTCAAGGAAAAATGAATGTCAATGCAGTAACAGTTGCCATAAAAGAAACATGGAAAAGGTCAAGCAGACCATCTAGTACTAAAAAAAGAAAAGGTCAAGCAGAGTAGAGATGGGATGCTCTACTTCCGCTGATTCAAATCTATTTGTCCCCAATGATTTTCACAAGTAGCTTGCGGTCAATTTGTTACTCAATCTGATGATTTATTGTATCAACAGATCCCTTATGATATATCGGCCTCAAGCTAAGGGAGTGACCCCAATAACGCGGACATGGAGTTCCACTGAGATGTGCAAAAGATGTATGCCTGGCAAATCCTTGAGCGTAATGGTACAGTTAATGGGGTTCTACAACCCATGACGCAGCTCTAGAGGGGGTGGAAGTGACAATTTTAAAAGATAAAATTGCCCAGAATTATCCACATGTCAGCTCTGGTGTTCTCAATTTTTTGAATAACCAAAAGCACTTGGATGTTTATGTCTTAAACATACATGATACTTTCTTATCCATAATGTACATACTGAGACATATTTGTGCTAAATACCAAAATCCAGGTGATTTATTGATATTGACACTCCCATCAATATAATATCCACCAAACTTGTAGCTAAGCTTCCGCTAAAAGTCAGATCTGGATCATAGAGTAGTGTATGGGACTGCAGGGCACTGTGCACTGTGTCAGAAGACGCCTACAGAACATTGACTTTGAGGTTTGGGTTGGTTGGTGCATCTGTTCCAGCAGTGGTGTTGCCTAATAGCAACTATGACATGTTGATTGGTGCTGTGTTTATGCGGCGCTTTAGGCTGTAGTCAATATGGAGGATGAAGCCATCAGTATCCTAGGACAACAGATTCCTATCTATTTTCCTTCCAGCAGAATCCCGGAAGATTCAATATGCTCAAGTTAAATTAATCTCACATATAGTGATGGAATGATTCCTGTACATTATTAGCAGATGAATCGGAGACCTAAATGCACCCTACCCATATTTATGAGTACAATGGTATGCTGATGTGAGAGGCGAGTGCTTTAAGCATTCATTCTGGGCATCATGTCATTATAGGGATGGAGCTCAAAATAGATATCCTAGTAGGCCTATATGGTGAGATTATGGGGCCCTACCAGCAATTGCAGCTTGAAACCCCTGTGGCTCCTGGGCTCCTATTACAAAGGCAGGGGGAAGTAAAGGTATTGAAAGCAAACCTGAAGAAGGAGTCTATAAAAGTTCAAAAACATCAAGTAGTGGCTTATTTGCATCTAGTTCCTATCAAAGAGGTTCACCAGATACACGACTTTGGTTGGTGGGAGATTTTGTGCTACCAATAAAAACTTCATCAGTTGTAATGACAGTGGTTCAATAGGAAGCTCTAATTGGTCTGTCAGAGGACTAGAAGGATGGTGCTAAACTTTGGTTTAAAGACACTAAATCACTTTTGCAACCAATGAACATGACTTGGGATGTGCAAGCGAAAATTGTGCATCAGTTGGACACAAGGATCACTCTCCTACCCAAACAAGGCCTATTCATTGCTCAAAGGTGGCAGAAGAAGTTGTATTCTCTGAGATAGATAAATTGGTGGAACAGGAAATATTAGAGCCATCAAAGAGTCCCTGGGCGTCCCTGGTGCTAATTGTCAAAAATAAAGATGGAACCAATTGAGTAGTAATCAATTATTGGAAGCTTAACAGTATTACAAAAAAGACTTTTATCCGCTTCCGCGCATTGATGATGCTTTATATAGGTTAAGTGGTGCCAAATATTTCTCCACTATGGACTTGATATCAGGGTACAAGCAAATAGAGTTGCCAGCAGCAGCTCAAGAGAGATGCACTATTTTCACCTCAAAAGTGTTGTTCCAGCTTACATGTATGCCACAGGGTTTGTGCAATGACCCAGCTACGTTTTAGTGGGAAATGGACTCTATTTTGGGTTATCTGAAGCTGTCTTGCGTTCTAGTCTACCTTGACAATATTAACGTGTTCTTTCGAGCATTTACATATCTCTTGCTCACTTGGAACAAGTGACCTATCTACTAATTGAAGTTAACATTAAAATTGAATCCTGTAAGTGCCACTTTTTTAGGGAGCAGTTGGAATACCTTAGGTTTGTGGTTGATTCAAAATGCTCAGTCCTCAGCCAGTAAAAGTGGAAGCTATCCGCAAGATGACTTGGCTGGTTAATAAACGGGATATCCAGGTGTTTTTGGGGATGGTCAGTTACTACTGACGAATCATTCCAAACTTCAGCTGTATTAGGGCACCGCTCTTTGTATTATCAAAGAAAAACGGTAACTTTATTTGGATGGAAAGATGTCAAATCACTTTTAATGTCTTACATACTGCGTTGGCTAGCATGCCTCTTTTTCAATACCCAAATTTTGAGATGGAATTTATTGTACAAATGGATGCTTCCTTTTACGCCGTAGGGGCTATCTACCCCAAAAGGATGATGATGTTGTGGAGCATCCCATTGAATATTGTAGTCAAAGTTTAACATTCCTAGAACGAAATACCACTGTAACCAAGCGGGAGTGCTTAGCAGTGATATATGCATATAAAAAATTCTGGGTCTATCTCCACATGAAATTCAAAGTGGTCACGGATCATGCATCCTTGTGTTGGCTACAGAATCTGCGGGAACCTGAAGGGTAGCTCACGTGATGGGCCCTGAAGCTACAAGCATATGATTTTGAGATCATACATTGGCCAGGGGCTAAACAACAGAAAGCAGACTGTCTCTCATGGTTACCAACTGTAGTCATTATGGCAGATTTGGCAGACACCATGCATGGTAAGATGGTGGCGGGCAAATATCACGATGAGCCGCCGCAAGTGATTAAAGTGTTGGATGGGCTTATACAGGATAAATTTTTATGCAATAAGGAATTGTATATGCAGATTGGTTAATCAGCCATGAGTTTCCTTAAACCTTCCGCTAGATCTGCAATTATTATGAAGCTCATAGAGTGATAGGTCATGGATGGATGCAAAAAACACTGGAGTTCTTGAGACCCCGTTACTATATGGGGAGAGTATGCACTATGATGTGCTCAAAACGGTTGCTTGTTGTCACCTTTTCCAAGTGAAGAAACCATTTAACAGGAAGACCACCTACCAGCTAATTAAGCCTCGTTTTTATAGCATATGGTCTCTTTGGATGTGGTAGGGCTTCTACTATTTGGTGCAAACTGCTCCAATTATATAATAGTAGCAATCGACCATTTGATAAGATGGGTGGAGGTGAGGGCGATCAATGATTTAGGGGCAGTCACCACCGCTAAGTTCATCCTGGAATGTGTTATACAGCGACATTGTTGTCCACAATTTATCTTCACAGACAACAGAACCAATTTACATTGCATATCCTGCCCAAGTTGAATGAATTGACGATAATCCACAGGTTTTTGACTACACTAACACCCTGAATCTAAAGGAATGGTGGAATGGATCAATGGAACATTGATAAACATTCCTCAAAAGCTGGTAAAGGATCAGCCTTTTTGAGAAGAGTACCCTAGTATCCACCGCAGTTTTTGTGCATACTATTAGCTATGATTCAGCAACAGTAAAAAGTCCCTTCCAACTACTCTAAGGAAGACACCCAGCCTTTCAAGCTCTGCTTTATTCCTGTGTGGAAGATACCAGTGGAGTCAAACCCCAACGCTATTTGTCTGCTTTAACAGATACATTGAGTAAACTCCAAATCGAAGCATATTCCATTGATATAGCCAAGAAGATCTGGAATCAGGAAGCAACTAAGGTAGACGCAGCAGTTTCCCACAGTTTGGGGTAGGAGATCTTATTCTGTTCCATGACTTACATGGGCTTGAAAGAAGGAACATGCTTGCCAATATATGGATCAGACCGTTTGAGATAATTGAGAATACTGGTGTTGACACCTACACTATTAAGGAGCCTGCGGGAGGTCAGATTATAAACCTAGTACATGCAAAGTTCCTTTGGCCATACAAGCAATATGAGCTTATTGTCCTGTAAAGGGGGTTTATTCAAATTCAGATATTATGTAAGATAAGCTATAACCCAGTGGATCATAAATTAGATTTGAGGAAAGCCTCGAGATTGAGCAATTATATGCCAATGCAAAGTGAGTTTGAATGAAGAAATAATGGTTTAGTGAATTGAGGGAATTCCACTGAAGTCTCATTGATCAAATGAACCAATAATCAGAGTAAATAAGGATTTACTAAGCAGATCATGTAAATCTGCCAATGAATACTGAGGATTTATAGTTGAGTATGAGAGTGAGAAGGAGGAGGTTTTTTATGAAGAAAGGGAGAGTAAGAAGAGTAACAAAGGTGACCACGGATGTCTCTCTGCTCGGCGTAACTTATCAAGAAAATTTGTTTCAGTAAATAAAAAGCAAACAATTAATCGCACACTGAAGTCTTGCTCCGATGTTGTTGGATCCCCCGCTGACTATCCCAGCGTGGGGCAGCGGCAAAACTCCCCTTCCATTTTCCATCTGACAGGAAAACGCCCTCAGACTAGCTCGCCCAGTCATTACAAACCCTTGGGATGATTCGTTCCTACCAAGGATCTCAATGCCTATCTCGCCCAAGCCTAAGCAGTGCCCCGCTGCCCCTGGTGCTCCCCTGGAGCAACATGCGTTTCAGCCTTAGGGTCAAATATGGGAAATTCTTCCCCTACAGTGACCAAGCCATTATCAAAATGGCCTAGGCGGTGATGACACTAGCCTGCTTTATAGACTTCCGCCCATATAAGGGGTACTTTAATCTTGGCTTCCCCTGTGAAGCTGATGCAGCCACTGTGGCAATGGTGCCAATAATTTTCAACAATATTTTTCTCTCAACAACTTGGATCTGGCTCCCAGCGGACACCACCTTGGTGGTCCATTTCGCTGGTTTGCCCACCCACCTCTCCCCTGAAGTGCTCCACCAGGAGCTGATGGAAGGTTTGGCAGCCTATGGCGCCAACCCCATCTTACAATTTGTGGTCCCAAATGGGGCCACATGCCTTGCTGTGCCTCAGGCATATGCCACGGTCAGCCCTAAATTTACATAAATTTCTTTAGCAATTCCCCCTCATGCCACCATCCCATCTGCCCCCTGACCATCTGTTCTGGGCCCGCATTGAGGGCGGACGGACACTTTGTCCATCCTGTTTTGAGTTAGACCACTTGAAACATAAATGCCCATACTCAGAAACTTCCACCGATGCCAAAAGTTTGCCCAAATGCCCACCAATCCACCGCCCACCACGCGCCAACTCCAACATGGGGTATGATCCTACCTTCCCCTCCTCCAGTGCCTGATGCTGCAGCTGCACCTAAAGCCACCAATCAGCACCCACCTTGCCCCAATGCCACAAATAATTCATCCAACCAAACATCAGACTGTATCCCAGATCAATCCCATGCATCCACAAATGAATTGAACAAACCTCAACTGTACACTGATTCCCTAATCCAATTCAACCTAAATCCATGGGAATTATTGGATGAAATTGACAAATCAGGTAACATCATTGAAGAACTGACGCTGCAACTCGAGCAGCTCTATATCGCAGAATGGGATGAAAAATTTTCACCTCAGAAATATGTCCCAGAACCTAACGCCAAACTGTTCTACAGCAACCACCAGCTTGCAGTAGAAGCAGCTGCCACACCAGATTGCCATCCACTCCGCAAAGCTGCCGTCAAATTTGTGGCTGCACTCGCAGGAGGAATTCCACCTCCCATCATCCCCATAAATCTTACTGCACAAAGTAAGATCAACATAAAAACTTTACACAAAAACGTCACTGAAGCCATCCAGAATGTGGTAACAGTAGCACGGAATCTGAAAGCAAAAATAATATACACCAATATTGCCACGTTTGTTAAATTCCCAAACACCCGCCTCAAAGCTGAAGACACTTTGGGCAAATATTTGCGTTGGTATAATGATGGCTGGCAACTATTTGGAAGTTCCAGTCATCAAGGATATTGAACCCCATGCCGCTGATGCCCCCACACCCTTATTATCTGCCTTAACACGCACCCTACTCTGGAATGAGATGGATGCGGCTGAAGATGAGCCCCCTGATCCCCCCCTCCCCGTCCACCATGGAGGGATAGCAGTATTCGCTGCCCACCTGGTTGAATATTTTGTTAGGTGCAATTAATCAATCCATCCATTTTGGGCGTTTCATTTGAATTGTTATTTTTTATTATGATTTTAGTTTGGTAATGTCCATCCCCTGGTTGGCTTACCTCGGTTAAATAAAGAAGAGTAACAAAGGTGATCTTTCTTTTGCTTTGATACCTAAATCAAAGCCAAATTTGGATTTCTAAAAAAATAAAAAAACAACTTCTCGATTGAGCCTAAACTTACCAATGTTGATGCAATTGATGCCTGCTGCCCCAGCTTGAGGTGTCCATGCACCGCCATCTGGCATCTTTTAGCCGCCGCTGAAGCGCGCCTGGGCTAGCTCAGCTAGCCCTTCCAACGCTACCATGCGTTATATACCCCCTCGGGACTTGGCCCACCACCTTGCAAGCTCTCAGGAAGTGCTCCGGAGCCCTTTGGTGCTCCCATGGAGCAATTTGCATTTTGGCCTACAGGACAAATATGGGAATCTTTTCCCATACACAAGTGCAGCCATCATTGAGATGGCCATGGCAGTTTTCAAACTCGCCAGCTTTATCAACTTCCACCCCTTTAAGAAGTATTTTGACCTTGGCTTCCACTCAGAAGCAGATGTAGTGGCAGCAGCCAAGCTAAAATTGATTTATAAAAAAAATTCCGCTCCCCACCATTAAACCCAGCTCCCAGATGAGGCCACTTTGGTGGTCCAGTTCACCAGGTTGCCCTCCTACCTTTCCCCAAATGCCTCCACCATGAGCTCATGGATGGTTTGGCCATTTACAGCGCATATATCATGTTGCAGTTTGTGGTTCCCAATGGTGCGGATTGATTGGCAGGGCCTTGCGCCTTTGCAATAATCCGCCCATTTCATCATGACTCTCATCTTGCAATCCCCCCCACCGTGATCAGATCCACCCCTGATCACCCATTCTAGGTGCACATTGAAAATGGCACTGCCATTTGCCCCTTGTGCTTTGAGCTTGACCACTTGAAGTGCAAGTGACCCACAGCTGCCACTTTCGCCACATCTGCCACTCAGGGCTTGGGCGCCACCCTGGTGGCTGCCTCACCCTAATTTTTTGAATGGGGCTCAATCCTCCCACCCCCAACGTCGGGGAATTTTGGCACAGCTTCCAAAGTGGCAGCCAATCAAAATTCAAGCAAAATTAAAAATTTTGAAAATTTGACCGGATTATGGAATCTTGAGTTGATGGCTGAACCAGTTTCAGCTGAGCTGCCACGGTCAACAGCACATGGCCAATCAGCTCCAGCCACAGCCCCAATTTCTGTGTCTGGCCCAGTGCTGGCCAAATTTAATCCATTTGAGGCTCTCAAATAGATTGAGGAGGATGGACGGCTGTGCAATGTGAAAATGGATTTTGCTTTGGAGGAGTTCTTTATTGACCCTCCTGAATCATGTTCTCGCGGTTTTTGTCCAAAAATGGGTTTCCTGTTTATAAAAATATTAACGCAATGGCAGTTGCAGATGCAGCTGCCCCCGCCAACACCCTCCTCCGCCAGCAACACCATGGGGCAATGGAGCCCCTTGTTGAGGGTATTCCTATCCCCAACCTTCCTCATGATTTTGAGGAAGATGTGAAGTATGAAATTGAGGAGCTTACTTTTGGCGTGAGCCGCGCTTGCATCAATGCAGCAAAAACTTCTCTTTTCGACCCTAATTATCCCAAAACCCACCAGCGCATCAAGTCATCTACTTATGTGCTAGCTCTCATAATTTTGTTGAGCATCAACTTGCTCAATATGTTGAGGCGATGGACACCGCCGGCCTTATTAATGAAGAAAACCCCCAACTATACCTCCTTATGCCTCATGTCACTGATGCTCCCACCCCAATGCTGTACGCCATGGTCCGCCAGCTAAAGCAAGCGCCGGACAAAAGTTT